>OFHU01001489.1:0-37337 GCA_900245905.1 Lacerta viridis
AGTTGGTCTCTAAGGTGCTAATGGAAGGATTTTTTTGTTTGTTTGTTTCAACTATGGCAGACCAACACGGCTATCTACCTGTAACTCAGAACCAGTTTGCAAAAGGAGTGGCTATTGGATTGGGCGGCCTTCCTCGTCAATAGGGGAAAACGCCTAACCTCTGAATATCAGAAGAGCCTGCTGGATCAGGCCAATGGCCCATCTAGTCCACCATCCTGTTCTCACAGTGGCCAACCAGATGCCCCAATGGGAAACCCACAAGCAGGATTCGAACACAAGATCCCTCTGCCCTCCTGCGGTTTCCAGCAATGAGGATTCAAGAGCATTGCTGCCTTCAACTCTGAATACAATGAAATAGAAGTCACCAGACCCTTATATGGGTCTGGTGACTTCTGTTTCAGTGTATCTGAAGAAATGTGCATGCACACGAAAGCTCATACCAAGAACAAACTTAGTTGGTCTCTAAGGTGCTACTGGAAGGAATTTTTTATTTTATATTTTTATATTTTGTTTAGACTATGGCAGACCAACACGGCTACCTACCGGTAACTTCAGCTGTGGATGCAGAGTAGAGCCACCGTGGCTAACAGCCGTCCCTAGCCCTCTCCTCCATGAAAACCCTGATGTTCTAGGATGCTCGCAGTTCCTTTTCACGGAAGGCGCCAGAGATGGAACTGCACTGCACAGGTTTGAAGGTCAGAGCAATGAGGCCAGCGATCCTCGACTGGAGGTTATTAAGCAGAGGTTGGATGCATATCTGTCAAGGGGCCTTGCTGTGATTCTAGTACAGTGGTACCTCGGGTTAAGTACTTAATTCGTTCCGGAGGTCCGTTCTTAACCTGAAACTCTTCTTAACTTGAGGTACCACTTTAGCTAATGGGGCCCCCCGCTGCCGCTGCACCGCCAGAGCATGATTTCTGTTCTTATCCTGCAGCAAAGTTCTTAAGTAAGAAGAAAAGTAAGAGCTGTTCGGCAGTGGGATTTGCTGCCCAGGAGTGTGGTGGAGTCTCCTTCTTTGGAGGTCTTTAAGCGGAGGCTTGACAGCCATCTGTCAGGAATGCTTTGATGGTGTTTCCTGCTTGGCAGGGGGTTGGACTGGATGGCCCTTGTGGTCTCTTCCAACTCTAGGATTCTATGATTCTTAACCTTATTTCTGGGTTAGCGGAGTTCTAAACCTGAAGCGTATGTAACTTGAGGTACCACTTTGGTCAATAAAGCGAGATGAACGCTGCAACCCCAGAGTCGTCCACGACTGGACCTAACGGTCAGGGGTCCCTTTACCTTTACCTTTTAACTACCACTTTGACTCTGGTTTACCTTCTATGATAAACTGGTACTTTAAAAGCCCTTGGCATCTCTTCCAGATCTACAGTACTATGATTTAATATTGCAGACTGCCTTCTGATCTTCAGAAGAAGGGCAGTATAGAAATTAATTAATTAAGTAATTAACTACAGATGATATGATTTTTATATAATTAAAGATTATATTATATAAGGATTACATCATATAGAATCATAGAACTGTAGAGTTGGAAGGGACGACCTAGTCCAGAAACTTGCAATGCTGGAATCTCAACTAAAAGCATCCATGACAGATGGCCATCCAACCTCTGCTGAAAAACCTCCAAGGAAGGAGAGTCCACAAAGCATCCCCTCTACCACCCACCAACGGATCCTCTTTTAGAGACATGCATCAGCTGTTCAGGGATCATAGCTTCTCCTTTATCCAACGCCTTCCCATCCAATTGCCCTGGAGGGAAGAAGTTGGCCTCGAAGCCAGCATTTGCAACCAGACATTTTCTCCCATACGTTCTGGGCATCCCAGTTTAAGAAGGAGATTGTTATGTGTGCAGAGGAGGGTGACAATGACAATTAAGTTACAGGTGGGTAGCCGTGTTGGTCTGCCATAGTCAAAACAAAATCAAAAATTCTTTCCAGTAGCACCTTAGAGACCAACTGAGTTTGTTCTTAACTTAAGAAAGCTCATACCAAGAACAAACTCAGTTGGTCTCTAAGGTGCTACTGGAAAGAAATGACAATTAAGGATCTTGGAAACCCAGAAGCCTTATGGGGAACAGTTGAGGCAGTTGGGTATATTTAGCCTGGAAAAATAGAGTGAGAGGAGATAGGATCCCCATCTTCCATGGGACAGCCATTCCCATAACTGGAGCAATATAGTTTTCCGCTGCTCCGGAGGGTGAGATGAGAAGCAATGAATTCGGACGGCAAGGAAGGACATCCCAGCTAAACACCAGGAAGAACTTTCTGACAGTAAGAGCTGTTCCTCTGTTGAAAGGTCATGGAGTCTCCTTCCTTGGAGGTTTTCAAGCAGAGGTTGGGTGGCCATCTGCCAGGGATGCTTTAGGTGTGACTTGCAGGGGACCCTCAAGGTCCCTTCCAACTCTAGGGTTCTGTGGTTCTATGACATCTGGGGACCCCAGGTTGAAGAATGCTCAGCTGGGTGGACCAAATTCCAGCCTTGCTGTAGCCCCACCTTCTGTGCTTCTGGATGAAGGCTGATCCACGTGTGTCATGGGAAACTGCCCACTGACTTGCAGCTTAACGGCTTCCACGTGTGAATGAGTCACTGCAGCTTAACCGCCAGGGAGAGGTGGGACTCTGTACTGCCTGACATCATCTCCGAGGGAGTTTTTTCTTTTTCTTTCTTTTTCTTTTTATCATGGGAATAGTGAACAAAGTCAACTGGAAATGATCAAGCGGAGAGTAATCCAGCAGTGCGCATCGTACTGGGCAAACCAGTCAGATGGGTGGGGTACGAATTCAAAAAATAAAATAAATTCCTTCCAGTAGCACCTTAGAGACCAACTAAGGTGCTACTGGAAGGAATTTTTTTTTTTTAAATTTTAATTTATTTTTTTACTATGGCAACCAACACAGCTACCTACCTGTAACAAATCCAAAAGATATTCTTGATTTTTTTTAATGGCCCATCTAGTCCAACCTCCTGTTCTCACTGTGGCCAACAAGATGGGTATAAATAAATAAATTATGATTTCACTTTCTTGGGTTCCATGATCACTGCAGATGGTGACAGCAGTCACGAAATTAGAAGACGCCTGCTTCTTGGGAGAAAAGCAATGACAAACCTAGACAGCATCTTAAAAAGCAAAGACATCACCTTGCCGACAAAGGTCCGTATAGTTAAAGCTATGGTTTTCCCAGTAGTAATGTACGGAAGTGAGAGCTGGACCATAAAGAAGGCTGATCGCCGAAGAATTGATGCTTTTGAATTATGGTGCTGGAGGAGACTCTTGAGAGTCCCATGGACTGCAAGAAGATCAAACCTATCCATTCTCAAGGAAATCGGCCCTGAGTGCTCACTAGAAGGACAGATCCTGAAGTTGAGGCTCCAGTACTTTGGCCACCTCATGAGAAGAGAAGACTCCCTGGAAAAGACCCTGATGTTGGGAAAGATGGAGGGCACAAGGAGAAGGGGACGACAGAGGATGAGATGGTTGGACAGTGTTCTCGAAGCTACTAACATGAGTTTGGCCAAACTGCGAGAGGCAGTGAAGGATAGGCATGCCTGGCGTGCTCTGGTCCATGGGGTCACGAAGAGTCGGACACGACTGAACGACTGAACAACAACAATTATTATTATTATTATTATTATTATTATTATTATTATTATTATGGCTGATCATCAAAGAATTGATGCTTTTGAATTATGGTGCTGGAGGAGACTCTTGAGAGTCCCATGGACTGCAAAAAGATCAAACCTATCCATTCTGAAGGAAATCAGCCCTGAGTGCTCACTGGAAGGACAGATCCTGAAGCTGAGGCTCCAATACTTTGGCCACCTCATGAGAAGAGAAGACTCCCTGGAAAAGACCCTGATGTTGGGAAAGATGGAGGGCACAAGGAGAAGGGGACGACAGAGGACGAGATGGTTGGACAGTGTTCTCAAAGCGACTAGCATGAGTCTGACCAAACTGCGAGAGGCAGCGGAGGATAGGGGTGCCTGGCGTGCTCTGGTCCATGGGGTCACAAAGAGGCAGATGCGACTGAACGACTAAACAACAACAACAACAACAACAACAACAACAACTATTATTATTATCAACTCCCTTTGGGAAGTTTCCAGCAACTGGGATTCAGAAGCATGGCTGACTCCAGCTGTGGAGGCAGAACAATAGCCCTCCTGGAGAGTAGCTGTCAGTAGCTCTCTCTCCTCTATGAATTTGTCCAATTCTCTTTAGAAGCCACCCAGGCATGTGGCCATCACTTAAACAGGCCAAATGCGTTGAAGGTCCGATAGCCCATAACTGACACTCACCTGTAGGAGGGATTCCTAGCATTTACAACTGATCGGAAGAAATGACTTCGTCCATAGGCCACATTATTGTCAATAACACTTTGCATAACTCAAACAACCGATTTCTATTTCCTGAAAAATGTCCTGCAACTATATGCTCCTCTCAATTCCGATTATATCCACAGTACCTTCCTTATCACCTACCCAATCATAGCGTTTAATAACTATCCCATATAGTTCGCCGTAGGAAAATATGATCACTCCTCACTATTGAGAGCAGCTATGCGCCTTATATCTCCAGTTATAAAAGTCCTCTTTTTTAGCTCTACTAACATTACAGCATTAATCAATACACTACCAGAAAATTAATAACATCACAAAATCACAAACCTCAAAATCAAACATACAAAATAACTAAAAAAAAAATATTACTTAGTAATACCCAAATACATCACCAACCTGCTCCGCTCAGATTACCCACTCGCGCATTGAGGTTTCCCCCAGATCTCACTCATGGGACAGAAATCTCGCCGCCCAACAATCTAATTATTACCCAAACAAATTACAACTTCAACAACCATAACATGCAAGATTCTCAACACACCCCATTGGTCACCTTCCTGACACATAAAAGAATTTAATAAAAATTACTTTAATCCTATTCTACACAACTCTTACCCACACTAGAAAACACATCCTTAACCCCCCCATCTCACTACTACCAACCAGAACCACACACGACTTACAATTAATAAAAATGTTAACCTATCCATCAAATCAACATAAGTACACAAAACAAGATTTCCCTCCACATGGGGGGAGTTTTCTCATGCTGCAATGTGTGCTTTCAAACTCCCAAAACACACAAAATATTAAAGTGCTCAAACTGTCTTTTGCTAGAGGACATTAATATTATAGGAATTTTATTTCATGAGATAGTTTATAATGTGGCCTCAACATTCTTCCTACAAACTTGCTTGAAGATTCAAGCCCAGAGTTCTCCTCCAATTATTCTAAAGTTCAAATTATTCTAAAAGTTTATTGCAACAGAATGTAATTGTAACATAATAAATAATAAGTAATAAATAAAAAGAAAATGAACACCACCACCCCTTTGTCTTTTATACTTCCCCCCTCTTCTAGATTGGGGTACCCCTTTCTGATTGCCTCTCCAACCTGCTATTGATAACCTTTTGCCCAGTATTTTGCTATTCCTGTCAGGCCTATAACCAGGCTTGCCCCCCTCCACACCACTAAATTTTCTATGCCCCCACCTAAATTTCCTATAAACAAAAAATGAAACCAACAGGAAAGCCTTTGTTCCCCCCTTCCTTTCTTAAAGGTCCTTCTGTCATGTTTTTTTCTCTGAGAGGCAAAGCAAGCCCCAAAGCACAAAAAAACAAGCTGGTGGGTGAGGGGCTACACCAATCAGAACCATGCGTTCTTCGAGTGGCTGTTCGCTCTTTCAAGTCTGAATACTTCATCAGTATGTATGTATGGAGGGAGGAGAGAGGGGGGGAGGGAGAGAGAGTTGATTTTATTTCATTTTTTCAGCAAAGGACAGGACCCACAGGCTGCCCTTGAGCAAGGCATCTTGAGGACCTATTTTTCCCCATTTGGGATGGAGACTTGCAGGGAGAGGAAGAGAGAAATCTTTTGCTGCTGGAAAGACTAGCAAACCAATACATTCTGGGTTGTGTTCAATCCTACTTAAAAGAAGATCCACTGAAATTAATTGGTTCTGAACTAACAGCCATGTCTATTAAGTCCAATGGGTCTGTTTTGAGTAGGACTAGCACTGAATACCACCCACTTATGCAGGAATACATGGGTATTGATAATGATAATGAAATGGGTGGGGAGGGAAGGGAAGGGAGAATTCTGGAAGCTTTTGTTGAAATGCAATGACTTCTTGGAGGGGGGGTATTTATTAAGCCCTTTTCTGTTGCTGGCCTCTCTAACTTCAACTTATTCAGAGGCAGACTGAATAAGTTTCCATATAGAAATATATCTCAGATATATTTACTTTTCCAGGTTCAAATGCCATCTTTCCTCTGAATATGCAGGAGATGAATAACAGAAAATAATTATTGTCCTCAAACCTTACTTTGCTTGCACCCAATTACCACTGTGGGAAGCAGGAAGCTGGACCTGATGGACTTTTGACATGATCCAGAATAGTTGATCTTATAATCAAAACGATCCCTGCTCTCCTTTAAATAAAATATTTTTCTGTCTGGTTTCTTGAGTCCAGTTTATTTTTATTGTTGCTAACTTATGAACACAACTCATTGCTTCAAGAACCTTAGCAAACTCCACTGTTCTCAAGCTTGAAGATTTTTATTCTACAACCAGCAGAAAAAAATGAAGCAATTTACTCCTCTCTTCAGCCCAACTCTCAATTCAACCCATGACAAACACTGCAGATTATCAAGTCAAAGGATACCACTGTGATCAAATTGTCAGTCTGGAATTATTGAATTTGCCGCCGTGTCAACAGCCATCTCCTGTATACTACAAAGCTGGAGAACCTGTGGGCCTCCAGATGTCTGACTAAAACTCCCATAAATCCTTGGCTGCACTAGCTGGGGCTGTTGGGAGTAGGAAGTCCAACATCTGGAGGAGCACAGGTTCCCCTTCTCTGGGATTCTAGAAGCCATGCAATTATTGTTATTGATGGTAGACATGGGACCAAATTCTTGGAATAATGATTTGCTCTTCCAGGGCTATTCATCGTTTCCTTGGTATTTTTTTTATGTATACTGCTGTGTAACGTTATCAGGACTGATATGAATCACTACTGTGTATCATTTTACAGCTTGTCCGACCAATTCCATTTGCAAAAACAAAAAGACTTTCTGCTGTCTTGGATGTAGCTGAAGAGAGGCGGGCAAAGTTTCCTGAAAGCAATAAAATCTACTAACTTAGAATCCTCTATGTTTCCCACAACAGTCTTTTTAAAAAAATTATGCTGAAATTAAGAAGTAATTTGATAACCACCTGCCCTTTGTCATTTATCTTACCGTTATCCTAAGAATTCCATAAACCAAGGACTAGAAAATAGGTAAAATAAATCATTATTATATCATTTTAATTCACTGTGCCAGATCTTTTTGATACCTGAGGGCTGTGTTGGCTCACGATATTCTCCGCTGCTGATCTGCCTGATTAGATTTTTGTGATCAAAGCCATCAAAGGGCATGGTTCCATAAACCAGGGTGTAAAGCAGTACACCAAGAGCCCAGCTGTCAACCTAAAGCAAAGAGACAAGAAACACAACAGACAATAAAGTGGTCACCTGAAGTCTATGACATTCGAAGAAGCATTGAACATCCAGCAATGCTTAATATCCTACAGATATGACAGGATAGCTACAAGAAAATCTGGCAGTCTGTACACAAAACTAATGACAGCAATATTTTAACAGTTCCTCACGCTAAAGATGAAGAACCTATTTGATTTATCAAGGCCAAGGCTGTGATCATTTAATCAAATTCCAAGCAGTCAAATGCCCCAGACATGTACCACATTGCAACGTTTTGTTGCAGGGAATCATGTGTGATAATATTTTCATTTCACTTCCTTTCTTCCTCATTCTGCTTACCTCTGGGCCTCGGTAGGGTCTTCCATTGACAATTTCTGGAGATGCGTACAGTGGGCTTCCACAGAAAGTCTGAAGAAATTTGTCTTTCTGATAAAGATTTGAAAGTCCAAAGTCTGCAATCTGTGAAGACAAATGCAACCAAGTCCTGTAGTGTAACTTACCAAAATGTAAGATAGGGAGTGTGATTTATTGATCACACCAACCTGGGCACTGAGTACCAATCTGGGGACCTGGCTAATTAATCACTTTTCACTTTGATAAAAGCTTTCTCCGCCTTGTTCAATGTGTTTGCTCTTCCCTGTATTCCACTTATTCTAAATTCAGTTTTCAGTTCCTTCTGTTCATCTGCATCTTTTCCCAACTCTACATTACCAATCTGCACATACATTGGAAAAAACAACACTGATGTGACTGTGCATCCAATCGCATCAATATTATTCTAATTCTTTTCTTTTTTTACTGATGTGCACATGTGCTATTTATGAATGACTAAAATGAACACGAGTGTTGGTAAAAAACCCCACCCCCAAAAAGCCTAATGCAAACTTCGATACCACTTTAAATACAGTATCTCAACAATACATATGTGAACTTTGGTAATGGTGGAAGAGAGACATGCAGCAAACTATGGATTCATGATGTGCTGTACAAAATTCAGAAATAAAAAACCGGAATGATGATGGCTATCTAATGCATCAGTTCTACTTCAAAAACACAACCAAGTAATATGGAACTCCGTATCTGGGGAGAAAAATCAGGAAAGCAAAAACAGAATTTCAGAAGCATCCCTAGTAAAAGCATATGAGAATTCACATGAGTTTATTTGCAAGACGTAAAGTTCTAGGCCTTAATCATTTAGAAAAGATTTGTCTTTCCTTTTGGGCTTGGTCTTTTTTCCTTCTCTAGGGCAGCAGAGGTTGATACAGCCCAAGATTGGTTCCTGAATGAGGTGGACTTGTACTAAAGGACAGTTTTATTTTGGTTTGTCTTGGGTAAGATTAGCACATGGCTTTTGTTCCATACCCAGGAGTCAGGATCCAAGTGATCCCTACATTTCAAATAATTCTCTATCTTGCCAATTAGCCAATGACCCCAAGAAATGTTGCCTTTCTTCTGCAGCATGTGGACTGACTCATTTGTTTGAGTGGCTTGCATTTTTTATGAAATGATTCCCTGAACCTAGAAGGAATTTCTGGATAATCATTACCTGCTGTTGGCATGCTATTATCAGGATATTAGCTAATCTGGAGAGGGTGGCTACATGGGTCAAGGTACTACTTTAAAGCAGAGAATTGCACTTGGTGGCCAATGAGACCCTTTTCACTGCTGTGGTTTATGACTCTTCATTGCCCTGTGCTCCATTATATGCAGTGTCCATTACTGCCATTTTTACTTACATCACCTTTAAATACTATCTACAGTGTGTAATCCAGTTATACATCTATGTACCAGTTTGTTGGCTGTCACATCTATATTCATGGTATATCTGTGGTGTATCATCTCAAGTTCATTTGCAACAGGACTTTAAAAACAAACCTGGTATCTCAACCCATATTGTAGTAATCCTTTAGAAGCAAATGTAAGAGGAAAACTTTCTGTAAAACCTTCACTGGCCTAGAATCTCATTAGAAGCAGCTGGTGTACGACTGCAGTCTACAAATGCATTCTTGGGGCTCAGGTTGTGGTTAATTGTCTTAAATAAATTCCACTTTCTTATCAAATCACTCTGATTGGCCGGCAGGAATTCAGTCTTGAGCTAAAGAACAGTGGTTTGGTCAATCAAAATTTAATCATTTCAGCATTAGAGATTGTGGAGTAGTCAGTGGAACTGACTTTACTTGGAGGGCATGCCACAGCTCATGCTAATTCTGAGACTGCATGGCACACTCTGCTTAGGACAATCTGTCCCCTATCATAGTCTACAAAATGCATGAATATCTACATGCATATATAAATATATACCATTTAGAAAACCCCCCAGCTCCTAACAGGTATCCATGTTTTCAATTCAGTCATTCAGGAAATAGTGTTTCTATCACGGCCAACTCCCATAATCACAGACTGATGTTTATCAGCTTTTCCCATTAGAGCTGTCATTTTCCCTCCCCCCAATATGGGGAAAAAATCATAGTAGCCAAGATTCCTTCATGTTCCTGGCACTCAAATGGAGCCAAAGTATTAATTCAAAAAAGGTTTCCAAACAGGGAGGGGTTGCTGCAAAGCCAGACTTTGAATTCCCTTACCTTCGAGGAAATGACTGTTTCCACTACTTACAAAAAACATGATGAAATTTACTCATTCAGTATGAATCCTGCACTCCCTTCAAGTATTTGGACTCAGTGAAAACTGACATTGCTCCTCTACTTCAGTTTGCACCAGCTAAGAAACTGGATCTTTTCCTATTGACTCACAGACTAGCAAACATAGTTGAATTATTGACAAACGTGTACCATGTTCATGAAACCCAAGATTTGTCTATAGAGTGCACAGTTCTAAACAAATAAAACAATACTGATAAACACACGGTCAGAGCCCTATTGATTTCATTACCAGGTTGATACATTTATCTTGCTTCCCCTTTTCATTTTCCAACATCCCATTGTTTTTATTAAATCTGCATTTTTGTCTTCTGTGGTTATTTAGGAGAGAGAGGCGGTAACTTGGTCAGTTGTTTAATTTAGGAAAAGATTATCATCCTTTGCTCGCTAGCTTCCTAAGTGCCCATTGTATGTTATAGTAAATAACACTTTCAAGGTGCTGTGAGAACTTGTGGGAAACTGTTTAGAGCAAAAAAAAAAGTGCAGCCTGCTTTGGTAAATTTTGCTGACTTCAAATTAATAAGAAGTGTAGAAGCGTATCATAACATAGGCAGCAGTCATTTTCCACGACTGAAATTGAGATTAGGAAGAGATTCACACCACAGGGTTTTGCAAAGTTTAGGAATTTGTATTCCGGTTCCCTTGCATGTAAGCTGGCACTTCCTACAATTATAGAAGAACAATGACATACCCTGATGTCATTGTGCAGTGTAGGAGTGTGTCTGCTAGTGAAAGCTCAACAGCAGCTGCCAGCAAAGGGCTACAAAACTTTATTTCCAGAGAAGGTGATAAGAGTTATGCTCTTTCCACCACTTCACAAAAGATAAACTGAAAACTAAATCCTTTGCACAGACCACTTGCAAGTTTGATATTAAATATTTTCATTTGATATTAAACATTTTCATTTGATACTAAATATTTTCATTTACATATCCGCTTCAGCGGGTAGGTTCATTCTATCCTAAACACTTCCAATATGCTTTGAAAATCACTGGATAAACTATCACTTAAAACAAGTGATCAGGGTTAAATCTTTTACAAAGACAAAAGCAGCTCTACTAACTTGCAAAACAGTGCATTTCTAGTCTCCTAGAAATGTACACTTGCAAATGTTTTCGGAAATGAGGTCTTCCAGATTTTCTCAACTGCACATCAATAATTTACAATCCCAGATGTGTTTCCTTGCCAACAAATATTGTTTAGTGAAACAGCAGGGAGGGGAAAGTCCCTGCGATTAATACAGAAACCACAAAAGCAAGATCTAAGCCTACAGTATCAAGGCTGATAGTGGAAGCTTGTTTGATATCAAACACAGCAGACATGCCTCAGCGGTATGCGAAGATGGAAAGAAGAAGAAGAAAATGAAGCGTCATTTGAGAAAATCCAAATTCTGTCACTGTTATGGGCTCAGTATGACTTTTCAGAAGTAGTTCAAGTTCAGTGGTATGAACTTTCTTCTCTACCATCAGTTCTTTTATGTATGTTTCACTGGCATTGCCGTGAGCCACTGATCTCACAGATGATAAATGAACACATGCTTAGGACTGTGCTGTTAACTATAAATGCCCCAATTATGTTCTATGTTAGAAACAAATAATACACCAGGTGTTCTAAACATGCATCAAGGCTAAAGCGTGTATGACATGTAAACAGCAGAACTTTCAATTGTTGTTATTTATTTATTTATTTCTCAACTTCTCTTCCACAAAAGTCAAGTTGGTTTATGTGGGGTTTCCTGGTGCTCCCCCTATCTAGGCACCAACCAAACCCAGATCTGCTTTGTGTCACCAAAGGTCACTGCTTTTCAAACCATGCCATGGGAAATTTGGTACCAATATAAGAAATGCTTGTATCATATGATTAAACACCATTTGAGTTTTAAATAGCTGAAGGTGAAACTTGGGAATAGCACTAATTTCCCAGAACAGCATCACACATCTTGTATAATAGCCATTTTTTTTCCTGGCAGAAAGAATGAAAAGGTCATTCCCATGCTTTCGCTAAGGATTTTTGACATAGTTATGACATCACCGAAAGCAAATCTGAAAGCTATCATTGTGCCTGGAGTTCCAAGGCCATTTCCTAATGAAGGACATGTGCTTTGCTTGAGTTTATTTTGTTACAGGGTTTGCTTATTTGTTAGATGTGTTCAAAAGGATGTTCAGAGTGCTCTAGAGCAGGGGTGGCCAACTCCCAAGAGACGGTGATCTACTCACAGAGTTAAAAACTGGCGGTGATCTACCCCCTTTTTTAGGAAGGAGGAAGGCCCGTTTTTTAGGGGTTCGGGTCAAAGTTGTTGAGTTTTTTTAGGGAGGAGGAAAGCCCCTTTTCTTTGGGGTGCAGGGGAGCTAAAGTTGTTGAGCTTCTTTGATCTACCTGTTGGACGTGCCTGCTCTAGAGTATGCACTTGATGCGTTTTTATATTCCCAGCAGCCAGCAAGAATACCGCCTGTAAAGTCAATTGTATTCTATGGCAATTCTCCTGTTTCTCCTGTTGATTGCTGTTACTCATCTTAAAGTGAAAGAGACGGTTCCCTTACTCCCAGTAATATAAAAAAAATTAATGCTGAAGTAGTCAGGAAAAAAATAGTCTCTGCATCTCGCTTTTGCAGGCACTGAACGGGTTTGGAAGTGGCTCCTGTGATTTTTTAAAAAAAGTTTTCAGATAATACACAGAGAACAGAAATGACCTTTACCTTAATATTACAGTTGTCGTCAAGAAGAATATTTTCCAGTTTTAGATCCCTATGGACAACACCATTCTGAAACGAGAAAGTAAGGGAAAGAAGGTGAGTAGGGACAGAAAGGAGAATACTGGGTGGATTAAAAAAGCAAGCCATCGGGGTGGTCTTTGCATTTATACTTCAGTCATAACACTTGCAGTCTAGTAACTAGTGACAGGAGATGTATTAGTCACTTGCTGTGTGGTTAAGGGAAGAATGACTGGAATCTATCCTCCCACAAAGCCTGTAAAGCAGCAGGGGAACTCTTTTCGGATCTCAATTCCAACCCCAGTTCTTCCCTCCTGCATTCTTCTCAGGCACCAGAAAACAATATATCTCAATACTGTAAGTTAGTCCATACAGAAAGTCTAGTTCTTCCAGCTTCTGGCTTTTAGGCAGGGTGAGTTATATCCCTAAAAGTGTGCTCTGGCTTTCAAATATTAATGTCTCAATCTATTCCCACATCACAGTTTTTAAAGATTTGTTAAAGCACTCAGAAATCTGCTGTGGATTTCAAGATGTCATGTGGGAATGCTAGAACCTCCCCACTTTAAAAACAAACTCAACTAAGGTATTGAACAGGGAATAAACGGACATTTACAAAATAAGTTAATCCTTTGCTCACCTTGTGGCAGTAATGCACGGCAGAAACAATTTGCCGGAAGAAGTGTCTTGTCTCCCGTTCATTCAGCCTTCGTCTCTCACTGATATAATCATACAATTCCCCTTTGCTTGCATACTCCATGATGATCACAATTTTATCTTTGTTCTCAAACACTACAGATAAAAAAACAACAACTGCATTTTAAATTTTTTAGATTTAAGCACTGAACACACAAAACACACATAATCAGCCTTGAAAAGGGAGGGAGCATCGCTCTTCTCTGCTCCAGACCAGTTTATCCCATGCTGCTACCCTGGGGTGCCTTTCACTGCCCTTTGAACCTGGGTTTCGCGATAAGGGTTGCTTTACACTGATTTTGCTAGAAAAATAGTGCAGTATTGTGGCAGCTTGAACTTCTGTGCATGCACTCTCCCTTGCACAAAGCACACACACTTTCTTCAATCAATTATCCTTTTAGCTAGGAGAGAGGAAGCAAGAAAGCAATGTAGACCCAGTTACCAGGAAGACTGAAGAAACTGATTGTTACTCATCCAAGGCAACAATGCATTGATTCCAGAAGGTTTAGAGGAATATAGTGAACTATCTGTATAATATTTAATGTACTTCCAGTGTCTGAATATGGTCTGGTACAGTCAAGTGCAGGGATTTCCAACTGAGAGCAGCAAATTAGTTATTTAACATAGGTCAACTACAAATTTAAACTACCTCATCTTTACTGGGTCATGCTGTTGCAACAGGGGAAAACTTAAGTATTACAAGCACAGGCATGTAGTCCATGCATACAAGACATTGATTGATTGCTGATGCATTCCTAGAGCGGAAAAAGGCAAATTTCAAAATAATGGGTTTTGTGGGTAATACATAACACTTGAAAGGTACATTGTGGAAGATCACATAATTAACTGAGAATAATTAAAGACATTTTTTGAAAAGAACTTTTCATTTCTGAGCTTTTACGTAATGTTTTAATCTAGCTTTCACTGTTTTCTGCAGCTCCCATTTTATTTATATGTGACTGATTATGGTGTTTCTCTGTTGGTTTATTAGCTTAAATTTATGTTAGCCACTCCAGCAGACTTTTGTATGAAGGGGGGGGTATAAATTTCCCATGGAAATAAGGAATCTCGGACAGTCTGACTGATCCATATTGAATTGCTTTAGCTGCCATAGAATACTTTTTCTTCTCTGTTCTCAATTCATCGGGTACATGGGAAACATTGCTCCATGGCTTAAAGAAAAGACTGTTTACTTCTTCAAAGATTTCTTATTGATTCATGCAATATACAGAGACATCTCCTTGAATCGAGGTTCAATTGGGCAGTTCTTCCATGCTAGAGTAATAATCCTAAAGTGATAGAATTAGTGATACAACCAGTGCACAGCTTTATGACAACTGCAGGAAGGCTCAGCCATTGAACATTTAAAGAATGTGAAACAAAAAGTTCTCAACAATGAGCCTGTAGCTTCATGGACTTTGGCGTATGTCTCTTCACACTTGTAGAAGACAAAGTATTGCATTTTTTTCTGCCCCATTACAATGTTCAGTAAAATTTTGCGTGTGTGTGTGTTAGGAAGCAGACAGATAAACACTGGCTGCTGACTACAGGATTGTCTAACAGCTTGTGAAGCACTGATTCATTCCAGTGATTACATCCTCATTAACAATGAACTTTGGAAGCTATATGAGGTGACTATGGACAGAATAGACTGCAGCATCAAAATTGATAGGCTAAAGTAATTTTATCACCCTACTCCAGTCCTTACTGACAAAAATGACTAAGGCACAGTTTTTAACAAAATTGCAAAAGCACAGAAAAAGTATATCACCTTCTAGAAGAACGTATTAGCCACAATATAGTCACTATACAGTACAGTAGTTCAGCTGACATTAACAGAACAGACTGAATGGATCGGATCGGGGCCACATGCTGAAATCTTTGTTGCCACTGAAGTTTACATTCTTTTTATTTTACTGGAGTGAATTAATTACTCCAAGGTTCAAATGTTCCAATACTATATAAGAATATACAAGGCACTGCACATTTATGCAAGTACAGTCATACCTCGGGCTGCGTTCGCTGCAGGTTGCGTTCGGCACGGGTTACGAATGCGCCGAACCTGGAAGTACCAGAACGGGTTACTTCCAGGTTCGGCGCTTCGCACTTGCACAGAAACACCAAATCGTGCCACGCGCATGCACAGTTTCGGCACTTCAGGTTGCGAACGGGGCTCCGGAATGCATCCCGTTCACAACCAGAGGTACCACTGTACTATCTATGTTGACTGACAACAGCATTCCAAGATTTCTGGCAGAGCTGGCCCTGCTACCTGAAATACTTTAATTAGCGCTACCCCTGATTTAACGTTTTTTTTCAACATGCAAAGCAAGTGTTGTGTCACACAGCTATTGTCTCTCCTCAACAGACCTATGTAGGTACCTGGAGAAGGGCTTTCATCATGTTATACATTTGTTCCATCAAATTTGAAATATCACTGCAATGCTCATATAATGCCATACTGTAATTTATAACACTACACTGAGTGATGTTCTGGTATTCACCTAACACTTACATGCATTTGTTTAGATACAGTATTATTTATTACAAATAATTATGAGATAAATAAATGCTATGCCCTTTTAAGACCTAATATTTAAGCTGATGATAGACTAATTGCTTCAGTATAACTATTTGGAATGCTTATTTCCCTCTGTATTTTTACTACATTTGATTTATGACCTGCCATCCTAATGCAGGTAATTCTAAAGCTGGGACAGCTTCTAAAGTAGTTCTGTACAGTTGCTGCCACCACCTTGCTCACAGAAACAAATTTAATGAGGAACGGCTGCTTGGCTTTCTCCCCCTTTTTCATTTGCTAAAATGGAAATGCCCTGGACCATTCCACAACTGGGAGTCAGCAACTATGATGCATAGCATGTTATTCAGAAAATGTGCTATGAACCTGCTCACCTGAAAGAGTCTGATCACACTTTTCCCCATAGGATCCTGCAAGTTCTGTCTAAAATCTCTATGAGACCCCTAGAGCAGCGGTAGGCAACCTAAGGCCCGGGGGCTGGATGTGGCCCAATCGCCTTCTCAATCTGGCCAGCGGATGGTCCAGGAATCAGTGTGTTTTTACATGAGTAGAAAGTATCCTTTTCATCTCTGGATTATTTGTGGGGCCTGCCTGGTGTTTTTAAATAATAATAATAATAATAATAATAATAATAATAATAATAATAATAATAATAATAATAATAATAATATTATTATTTGTACCCTGCCCATCCTGGCTGAGGTTTCCCCAGCCACTCTGGGCAGCTCCCAATCGAGTGTTAAAAACAATACAGCATTAAAATACAATAATTCATCAAATATTAGAAGCTTCCCTTAAACAGGGCTGCCTTCAGATGTCTGTTTAAAAGCCAGGATAGCTTGCTTTATTTCCTTTGACATCTGATGGAAGGGCGTTCCACAGGGTGGGCGCCACTACCGAGAAGGCCCTCTGTCTGGTTCCCTGTAACCTCACTTCTCGCAATGGAGGGAACTGCCAGAAGGCCCTCGGAGCTGGATCCTCAGTGTCCGGACTGGATGATGGGGGTGGAGATGCTCCTTCAGGTATACTGGGCCGAAGGCCATTTAGGGCTTTCAAGGTTCAGCACCAACACTTTGAATTGTGCTCGGAAACATACTGGGAGCCAATGTAGGTCTCTCAGGACTGGTGTTATGTGGTCCCAGCGGCCACTCCCAGTCACCAGTCTAGCTGCCGCATTCTGGATTAATTGCAGTTTCCGGGTCACCTTCAAAGGTAGCCCCACATAGAGCGCATTGCAGTAGTCCAAGCGGGAGATAACTAGAGCATGCACCACTCTGGCGAGACAGTCTGTGGGTCTCAGCCTGCGTACCAGATGGAGCTGGTAGACAGCCGCCCTGGACACAGAATTAACCTGCGCCTCCATGGACAGCTGTGAGTCCAAAATGACTCCCAGGCTGTGCACCTGGTCCTTCAGGGGCACAGTTACCCCATTCAGGACCAGGGAGTCCCCCACACCTGCCCACCTCCTGTCCCCCCAAAACAGTACTTCTGTCTTGTCAGGATTCAACCTCAATCTGTTAGCCGCCATCCATCCTCCAACAGCCTCCAGGCACTCACACAGGACATTCACTGCCTTCACTGGTTCTGATTTAAAAGAGAGGTAGAGCTGGGTGTCATCTGCATACTGATGAACACCCAGCCCAAACCCCCTGATGATCTCTCCCAGCAGCTTCATATAGATATTAAAAAGCATGGGGGAGAAGACGGAACCCCGAGGCACCCCACGTGAGTAGAATGTGTGCTTTTATTTAAAATGCATCTCTGGGTTATTTGTGGGGCATAGGAATTTGTTCATTTTATTTATTTTTTTCCAAAATATAGTCCGGTGCACCACATGGTCTGAGAGATGGAGGACCAGCCCACGGCTGAAAAAGGTTGCTGACCCCTGCCCCTAGAGACTACTTCTCTAGGGGGTTCACTATTGGACAAGATTGCATAGGTGTGCTATTAGGTCATGTCTGGAACATCTTCTCCCTAGAAATACGGTTTTTTCCACTGGGGCTTAAAGCAGGAACCTTCAGCTCTGTATGCAGTTTCCCTGTGGAGTGTGTGTATGTACCTTTCAGTGGTTTCCAGTAGAAAGTTAGGTCTTTATACAACTAGAAGAAAGTGTTTATGTTCAAACAATCAATATATTGTATAGGGAAGTTTTTAATGTGTGACATTTTTGTATTTGATTTTTGTTGGAAGCCGCCCAGAGTGGCTGGGGAAATCCAGCCAGATGGGCGGGGTACAAATAATAATAATAATAATAATAATAATAATAATAATAATAATAATAATAATTAACTTCCTCCCCTTAATTCTAATAACAAATGTGTTTTGTTTATTCTGATATTGGTATTTTTTATTTTTTAAAAAGATCATGTTTGTGGCCAGGTGGTTTTGACTTGGGATTAGAATGTAAAACTGGAGAAGAATTTCCATGCTCGTTAGCAAAGATGTGTCTGAACTGAAGTACATTTTGTAACATCTCAATCCATTATTCTCCATCACATCTCCTTGTACTATCATAACTCCTGGATGTATTTTGTCAGCTATATTTAGAAGGCTTGAAATGATGAGTTCAGCTTCTATTCAGAGCTCTAAACTTCGAAGGAAACCTTGCTAGTTACACAGACTTCTCTTCTTGTTCAGAACTTTGGAATTTCACTGCATCCAATGAGGCATAATTTTCCTCTTAAAAACATACTTGCTCATGAAAAAGTAGAAACACTTGTGAGGCAAGCTGAAAATAGATTATCAAAGTTTATATGTGAAAAGGTAGAAACAGTATGTGTATACTGATGGGACAAGCACAGCCTAAGAAAAACAAATTAAAAAGTTATACATTATTTTGGCTACATCTTTTACACACTATTTGTTTGTATACATTTAAAATGGGAGTAAAACTATTCCCACATCCCACTGTATTTCTGTTTCTGGAATCCTAAATTGAGAATAAAAGCTGTAGTTGTACGGTATTTTTCTAAACCGACATCCACCTTGAGGACTGAATGCTTTCCGTTTACATGTAACCCCAGGATAAGAATTTTAGTTTGTTGTTTTAAGAGAGGCAGCCAATCTCTTCACATTGGAACCATCTGAATTCTCCTCATGCCTTTGCTCTATATCAGAGCAATCTCCTAAATTAGTTCCAGTATGTTGACATTCCTTCCATCTGGTGTCTTTCCATAAAGTGGTATTTTTATTACCCTCCTTACAGCAGCAGACAGAAGTACCTTTGCAATGATACAAAGTGGTCTTATATTAAAGGTCAGCCAATTCAGAGCAGCAAGTGAGTTGGTCTTTAATTTTAGGGACAGATGATAGAATAACCTTCTCATTCAATAAAATCATCTGAAAACTATTCAGTTTTAAAGTTTTGTTGTTGTTTTTTTAAAAAAATAATACATCTGAATAATGGGAAACCATTCACAAGATCTGAAATCGATTGTATGCCATCTACTCAGATCTAAGTGAAAAGCATTTCTAGGCCTTTGCTTTAAATTACACACCACCGGAGTGATACCTATTTATCTACTTGCACTGGCATGCTTTCGAACTGCTAGGTTGGCAGGAGCAGGGACCGAGCAATGGGAGCTCACCCTGTCGTGGGGATTCGAACAGCCGACCTTCTGATCGGCAAGCCCTAGGCTCTGTGGTTTAGACCACAGCGCCACCCGCATCTTTGCTTTAAATTACACTGACCAAAAAAAAAAAAAACACCAAAAAAAATTGTTAAGTAAGTGATTAAATTGCAGGAATCTTAAGTTAATGACATACAGACAAATATTTTCCCTGTTAACACATACTATCCAAATCCAATAAAACATATTAAGTTTAAGTATAATTTTAGGGGGGAAATGATAATGGTGCTATTTAGCCAACCAAATCAGGCACGACACACAAACACACCTTTTTGTACTAGCATGGTCTTTGCCAGTTTACCCAATCATATAATCCAGTTTACTGGATATAAACTGGAAGCTATTAAAATTGCATGGCATGTGAAGTCCACCCTACTGAATCTGAGGATACTTGAGCTACAGTGTGGCTATTCTAATCCTTAATTGTGGCCAGAAAGGATATTCTCCTTACTTTGTGAGAATCAGAGATTGCCTCAATTAAATGAAGAATACTGGGTTGTATGAATTTTCCTGCGTCCCCCCCCCCAAAAAAGGCAGTTGGGAATGTTCCAGTGGTTAGTTTAGCTAGTGCTGCAAATATTTTGAATTAATAATTAATGATGGATCCCATCATTATCCAGATAATAATATAATATAAAGTAATATAAAGAATACCTTCTGGGTAATATAAAGAATACCTTCTGAATTTTGTTATACTGCTTGTTTCAGAGATTCCTGAAGCAAGAGAAATATGTGAATGGGGCCTAGCTCTAGGAGGCCCATGCTGGGTCACAGTGTATAACATAAAAAGAGTATTTAGAAAAGAACACAAATTCTTTTGTGTTAGCTGTGTGTTGTGCTAGCTTCCCCCCACCCACCCACTTTCATAGCCTGGCCTCCTTACAACAAGTGAGTATTATTTAGGTGTTAAAGTATATTGAATGCAAGGAAGTCAAGGACTATGGAGCGTGGGACTCTAGAGGTTAGTTTAGTTTATATTACTTCAATTCCTAATCACTAGCCTCTAGGAAAATCTATATTATAATCTTGGGTGTTATCAAATGTAAACAATGGAAATAATATAATTAAAGCCAAAGGCTGAAATAAAAAGGAAGTGGGTTAGATAACTGTAGTTAGATGGCGTTGCTAATGATAAAGTAACAAAATCAAACAACTGGCATTCTGCATTGAATACATTGAGGACAATGTCAAAAGTTTCCGCATCTTTGCTGTTTCTATATGCACATTTTAGTCAGAGAAAAGACACTTCTGCATCAGACCATGGGGCATTCATAGTGGAATGGTATATGGTTTTTTTCATTTTTAAAATTTAGAATGGCAAAAGAAAGAATAACGTTCAACATGTCATCCCCATGTAAATTAACAAGCCTGGTACTTTATATGTACCTCCCATTTATGCGAAGTAGTCTTCAGTCTGTTAAATTATCTACATCTCAGCCCCACTGAGTACCTGGACAGCTGTTTCCACAGAGCAGCATTGTGTGACTTCTGCTCAGTTCCCTGGCAGTAATGCTGCAGGGTCCGGACCATGTTGCTCCTATTGCTTTTTGACATCTATCTGAAGCCACTGGGTATTGTAATCATAGAATTTGGGGATCGGTGACATCAGTGCACTGCACTCAATGGAAGGCTACTCTTAAAGATGGTAAAGAAACTGCAGCTAGTCCAGAGTACCACCTCAGGATATGAATGAGTCCTCCAGTGCGGAGCCATCTTACACGGGTTTTACATTTTCTGCACTGGCTGCCTATGTTACCATGTCCAATTTAAGGTGTTAGTATTAGCATACCAAGCCCTAAAGGACTTAGGACCTAGGTATTTGATGGAGTGCCTCTCCCCATATCAACCTGCTCTGGTGGGGCAGGGTATGTGCGTGCTTCTTGCAGTACCACTGTTGCATGTTGTATTGGGACCAAAGACTGGGCATTTTTTATTATCATGCCCAGACTCTAGAATTTGCTCCCTGAGAATGAGTGACAACACCATTGAGGGGTTTCCATTGCCTAATCAACAAGTTTCTTTTCATTCAGCACTTTGGAGATTCTGGTTGGCATGCTCCGGTGGTTATAACTGCTTGCATTACAATATTGTTATCTTATGGCTTTTAGTTGTATTTTGTTTTAATGGTTGGTGTTGTTGGTATTATCATATTATAAACTGCTTGGGGACCATCTTAGCAAAAAGTTGTCAATAAGCTTTAGAAATGAAATAAATTAAATCACAACAATTTCAATGGGTTAATTAGTATCCCAGCTTTCTTCCAGTGTGGATCCCAAGACAATGTACACAGAGCTCCTAGGCAGACATTGCTTATTCATATCCAGGCATTGATCTGATCCAGACTAGCTTAACCTTAGCAAGGTTGCTGCACAAAATGGTTTCACACCATGCTTTGAGACTTACAAATTACCGGTACTTCCAGATTTGGTCTTTGCCAAATCTGGCTTACACACTTGCATTTACTCTTTTGCTCAAAGCATAAAAATTCAGATACAAAATTATGGGAGTATGCATTTCTGGCAATTTGGTTTTACATCTTCCTGTACCAATAGAATACAGTGACACGAATTCAATTCGTTCCAGAGGTCTGTTCCTAACCTGAAACTATTCTTAAATAAAGGCATGCTTTCGCTAAAGGGGCCTCTTGCTGTCGCTGCGCTGCCGGCACACGATTTCCGTTCTCATCCTGGGGCAAAGTACTCAACTCGAGGTAACTCTTCCAGAGTAGCGGAGTTTGTAACCTGAAGCATTTGTAACCCTGAGGTGTTTGTAACTCGAGGTACCACTGTATCTCGTATGGCTGATTACAGTGGTACCAAATCCAGCAAAGTGTGGTTTATTTATCATGTGAATGTAGGAGCAGGCTCACAATAACTGGAATATTTATCAATCCACTACAAGGCCAGGATTTTAGATTTGAATTCATTTCTGCTGTACTATTTAGCACATATTAGCTTCTTTAAACATTTATTTTTCACACAGCCATCATACAATGGAACTAAGAAGGAAATTTCCAGGGTTGAAAGTATTCTAACTGCTAAGATGGCTGTGTAGGAATAAGGAACTTCAGGCTACATTTGTTTTCAGGTTTTAAACTTATATAAAGTGCTGCCAGATGGGACATTTTTCTGAGGTTAGCATGTCCACAGAATAATGTTTCCGCTCAAAAAAATTCAACTCTTGAACATAGGGATTTCAGGGGGTAAAAGGTAAAAAAAGAGCTTTGCTTTTTATGTTAAAATTTATGTTCTGAAAATCAGAACACTTCTGGAAAAGTAAGTTTAATCTACTTAGTCCTTAAAAATTACTTGAAAGCACTTCCCTTCCAGCTGCAGTCAAAAGGCTGCCAATTAGAGTCCTGTGGAGAGGATGGAATTTCTCCTGATTCCAAACTGCGGATCTGCCTCCTGCAGATAATCCAGGAGATAAATTCATTTTGATCAAGTTACAAAAAGAATTCTGAAACAAGAAAGCCTGTTTACATACATGTGGATTTTTGGCCACCATTGAAAACGATTGGTTTGTATTGACATTGAGTTAACAAATACAGAGGTTAATCACCTTTAGCCAAACAAGGTCAAAAGGGTACCCAAACATGGATCCTGTTTAAGGAAAGCACATGTTTGGAATCTTGATATAAAAACCTTACAGCAAAAAATAGTGCTCATACCAGGAAATCTCGATACATCCATTAACCAGTAGTCTTCAATGTTATCAGATGCAGAACCAACCTTCAACCTATCCCATGCTGGGAGCTGAAGTCCAGTAGTACCTGAAAGGCCATAGATTCTTCATCTCCACCCAATGCCATCTAAAACAAGGATGGGGAACCTTTGGCCTTCCAGGTGTTAATGAGTCCTGTCTCCCATCATCCCTGGCCACTGGTCATACTGCTTATGACTGATGGGAGTGGGAGTCAAACAGCTAGAGGGTCATTTTCTCCATTCCTGATGCAAAGGTTACATAAAAGCTCTCTGCAGGATAAACTACTGGCTGATGAATCAATGCAAAAAGATTATAGTATTATTTCAAATGTTTAAAGGAAATAATGCTGCTTAAGAATTCAAGGGGAGCTGAGGCTGATATATTTTGAAAATAATGAAATATACGACAAAACTCATTCACTGTGTAAGAAGAAAGCTGTACCTCTGCACTAAAGACAGCCATATTTTCTGCTCCTGGGATAATAATTAAAGTGGTGAGGAAAGGGTTTCTTCAACATGTGTTGTTTTATTTTTGCTTATCTTTAAATGTAAGCCATTTTCTAGGTTGTTATGCACACCGCTGAAATCAATAAGATTGGCCATGCCCAACTCTGCATAGGTTCAGACTGTTCAGTAGTTTAACTGCATTGGAGAGACACACAGTTGCAGCGCTGTGTGTGTGTGTGTGTATGTGTGTGTCTGTGTGTTTGGGTAGTTCCAGTCTACATTCAGAAAAATGTGCTCCATTTGCAACCCTTGTGCTGGCGCAGAAGTCCTCCCTTTCCCTGTTTAGAAATCCTATTAAGATTTTATTTAATAAAAAAGTCAGATATTCATCTCCTTTCAACTAACAGAACATGTATTTGAACAACTCAATATGTGATACTGCAACATGATTCCAAGCAATTCCTTGTTTAAATCATTGGTATCAGCTGTCAGAATAGGGTTTCCATTAAGGCTGTATGAGTTTTAACTGATTTACTTAATAAGTAAAGCTTTAATTGCAGATTAAAATATGCCCCTTTCCCATTATTCATCAGTGTGGCTGAGACACAAATATACCTTCACAGAGGCCCAAAGACATGCCAATGTGCACCACATTTGATTAAAGAGAAACTTAGTGATGAACTTTCTTCTCAGTCTGCATCTAAAGCTAGCATATTATTTCACACTTAATGGTATTTCTGTTAACAATGAATGACAGTTTTTGTTTATTAAATACTAGCAACCACAACTCATTACTCAAGTCTAAGACATCAAAAACGCAATGCAGTTCTGAAAAGTTCAGTCTGCTATCCTGATTCAAAAGGATGCTCAGCTGTACCCAGACTTAGATGAAAACTTGTTCTGTGATCTCAGGAACCAATAGGAAAATTTTGGTTACAATATCACCATCATTTATTCATCATCATTTATGAAATTTATACACCACCCTTCATCTGAAGTTCACAAGGCAGTTTACAACATAAACACAAAATAAAAACTCAAAATCCATAACAATGATCTAGAGTGAGATCACCTCATTTACTTATGGGACAGTGAATACATAATTAATGCCAGGTTTTGCATCACAGTTCCTCTGCCAACTATACAGTGACAAGATGCTTCCATGACAACTACCTATTACACTTTTGCCAGACTAACCTGACAAAAGAGAAATGCAACAGTAATGGAATGGAATGCTTTTGAATGGAACGTCCTGGTGGTGGAGCTGGCAAAAAGATCCTATTAACCTAGCCCCACCACCTCCTAAGGTAGAAAAGCAATATGAGCACTTGATTTTCTTCCTACAGGTTCCCAAACACCATAATGACTGGTATATATCGACAATATCAACACAGTGGGATGGAAAAGATTTTTTACTACATTATTATTCGTGTACAATGAACTTTTATGATATTGAATAAATAAGCACATTTTCTTACAAGTTGGTAGGAAAAAAAGGTTTTAGAGGACCCCTGATGTAAAAGGATATAAGAAATTTAGAACTGAATGAGTAAATGGTACAGATGATGAAAAGAATACCAGTCACTAACCTTCATATATAGTGATGATATGAGGATGGCTGAGAGATGACATGATCTCAATCTCCCGTCTGATGTGAACCATATCTTGTTCATCCTTAATTTTGTCCTTACGGATGGATTTTATTGCAACCTATAAATTCAGGAAATTGAGTATTACTCTTGGAACAAAGCAGATGAAAGTAATCCATTAGGGGACCCCAGAAAAATGAATACAGATGTTAGATGCTGGCAAAATATGGAATGAGCAAAATAAAGTTTACAATACATGCCCTCAACCCTTTCCTTTTGTATCATGGCAAATACAACCCACGTTTTAAGAGCTGGTAGCGCTGGGTATGAGATCTTTATTTGCATAGCCATTCATTTCTACAGACTGCATTTTCAAAAAAAAAACATGCAGAGTAAGTGTACTCATGGTCCAAATTAAGTTGGTGTTAGAATATAATGGGGACAAATTTAGGCCAAGCTAACTCTTGATGTAAACTTCCTAACCTAAGTGTGTTAGAAGTACTAAGAGCACATTATGATTTGCAGCGCATTAACTCTAAATGATGATAAATGCAGAATAAAAAGTTAAAAAGAGACGCTTTAAAATTAATTGTGCATTTCAACCAATGTGAAACTTTATTCTGTCTACCAGAGTGGGCAATTGCAATGCCATTTGTGAAAATGCCCTAAGTTGTCAAAAATAATGTTTTATAGAGCAGTTACAGCATTTGATGAAATTGTTTTATCACCTGTTTTGCTCCTAGGTTATTCAAAGCCATTTTCAAAACTGGCAATTAGTTTGCATAATACAGCTGAGTGGTAAGTGTTGGTCTGGAAAACTAACAAGATCTATTAAGGAAGATGAGCATGTATATCTATTGTTGGCTATCTTTAGAAGCTACAACTGGTTCAGGATATTGTGATCAGGGTGCCAACAACAACCCATATTCAGAGCAAATCACTACGTTATAACCCTTGGCTCTTGGTTTATCTTGGGCCCAATTCAAAGTGCTGGTTAACATATTTAAAATCTCCAGTTCCCACATTCTCCAAAATGCTCTTCACCTTAATTTCTCTTTGGATTTCCGAATTTGATTCATCCAGTCATATTACTGAAGTAGAACTGGTATATCAGGAATTATTCATAGTTTCCTTTATCACAAGAAAAATCTCAGTGCGCACAACATTCAAATTGCTTTAAGTACAGTATGTTACAAGTACAAGAGTACAGGAGCTGTTGTGTACATTGATTAAATACCACAAACATTAATGTGATTGTACAGATATTTATTAACACATGTTCCTGCAATGAGCAGGGTGTTGGAGCTCTCCTCCAGACATATGGGTGCATCAGTAAAATGCTGCATGAAAAGTATATTAATGTAGTCTTGCATACGATCACATAAAAAATGATTTGTTTGTTTTTATCAATGCTTTATCCAAGTGTACAAGCACATAAATAACACAGAATGGAGAAAAATGCAAGTGAACTAGAAGCTGGGGTAGACTCTGCATGCTCCAATTCCAAAATTAAGCTTGGACATTTTTCAAATTAAACCAGAATCAAGGAGGAGTGCCCCAGAGGGAGGAGTGAACTACAGGAACAACAAAGGATAGGGAAAATCCTATATTCCTAATTACTGTACAATGAAGCCTGGGTGCCTTGCAAATGCATGTGTATCCCTGGTTCTTACCCTGTCTCTATCATCACTCCCTCCCTCACTGTGAAAATTCATACTGAAAGCTCCTTGTGGCAGGACCCTTATTTGCATAACATCTTGTACACTGATTAAGCAGCGTAAGTAAAAAATAAAATAGCAATGTGACCTACCAACTCAAGATCGATTTCCATCATAATCTTTTGCCCTTATCAAGCAACTCTCCTCCAAGCTAAAATACCGGTAATTCTTTGCACTTATGATTCCAGAATGAACTGAAAAAAATTCTAGATGCCATCATTGCTCTCTGAACCCTACATTTCATGTTCTCTGCAGCACTAATGCAATCATTCAGTAACCATATCCTTCCTGCATCCTTCCTAAATCATGGGAGTAGATGTCTTTCCAAAAGGAACTGTGGGAACAGAGGAAACAATAGCCAAACTTGAATCACAAATTCACAGTCTAAAAGCCACATGGGAGTGTGTGTTCCCAGTGAAAGACAAGCATATAAATGGCTGCAGAGATCAAATCAGACAACATGACGGAACATGAACCATCCAGATAGAGTATGAATGGTAGCAAATCATCATTAGATGTTGAGTACTGGCCTGCTACATCAATGAAGCTCAGAAATTCACTAATGTACTCCCTCCATGTTGTTTTAAAAGTGGCAGATATTAACAAAGCTTGCTGCAATCCCCATCATTTGGCAAGCCTTACTTTTTAAAAGACACTTTAAGGCTGTATCTTCCCCCTCTTTAACACTAAAGTTGATCATCACATTTTTGAAAAGGAAGTGGCAAAGATTGAGTACTTTTATTTATTCCCAGCATAAATACAGTTATCCATCTTTAGCAAGGTTCCCCCCCCCTTGCTTCATGAGGAACTAATAGAAAACTGCTAGCATTGCATTAGTACTAGAAGTGCTAAGAGGAAAGTTGGGAGAGGAGTTTTCATATGGAAAGGTCTCAAAGTTAAGCTATTTCTTTCTTTCTTAAAGCGAAGCTTTAAGGCTGAGCAGCCTTCTTTTTAGCAAGGCTGGATGCAATTTTAATCATCGTAAGAACGAGGAACAAATGCTTAAGAAATTCCAAAGGGTTGGAAGGCAGTTTCAGCTGGCAAACAAAGCTTGGCTTTTCTTTCTCTCATTTTGTTCCTCGGGAGAGGCTGCAAGTGCATATATGCTCTGCATGAAAGGAGGATGTGGGTGGCTTTTGGACCAGCACATGCATTCCTGGGAAAAATAAATATAGACATTGATAAAAAATATGCTTAGTATTAAACAGCCCTGCATTTGGCTCTCGAAAAGAATTTTAAATGGACCTTGTTGTCAAACACATAAGGGAGCAAATTCTTCACCATCTAGGGTCAGTGGGGGAATCATACTATCCAGTGAATGCAAAACAGTGCATTTGGATCCAGGCCAAATAGGACCAGCTTATAGGAGAAAGCTGCATAAACTGGATACTCTACCAAACACAAACACACACACACACACACCACCCCTCATTCTGAAAAGACATAATCAAAATGATAGTCACATAACTGTTATTTTTACAAATCCTTCCTTTTTTAATGCAGTTGTGTTGTCTATGGTCCTGATTATCATTAAGAGTAAGACTCATCCTTCAACAGAACCAAGGAAATACAGTACTTAGGTTTTATTTATTTATTGAAAATATAAACTAATCCGACTGCTGAGGATTTGATTCAACTATTTAAAATCACTTTTATTGAGATATGTAAGCATATAACTGTAAGGTTTGTAATGGCTTCAGCTACGCGAATAAAAATAATATTCGTGAGTGTCAGATTATTATGGTGCTTTTAATAGTAATAGAGCACTACAAGATCCAAATGTGTTTTATTACAATATCAAAACATTAAGTAACTTTCTTGTAAGCACCATAAATACCACTAACAGAATTCTGTTTATGAATGAATTTTAACACAAATACTTTCAGAATAAAGAATCCTTTCAAAAGTATGTTTATACTTTAATACCAGAGATTTTGCAACCTTCATTTGTTGACATCTCAGTGATGGGATTGATGCCAGGAGCTATGCATAATGGACGTGAATCGTGTAAACCTAAGTAGCTATTATTGTCTTTAAGGAAGACATCTTATGAAAGTGTTTGTTCATCAAGCAGATTCTTTCTTGGAGAACAATTAATTTAGACTATTCATCACAACTTTTTAAAAAGATTGAAGTGGCAAGAAATTGCTTTTGTTAGGCCGCCCATACGATCTACTCAAGTCTGTATAAGAAAAAGTGCTGTTCTGCCCCTTTAGGAAGCACAGAATATTGCTTACGTTTTTATTTACCACTGCCACAAGAAATTCTGCCCTCTAGAAACTCAAACATTAATCAGAACAGAATCACCAATGCGAATACTTTTTGACTCAGTGAAGGACAAAAGCTTACAAAGTTATATATCCCCCTGTGCACTGAATAGCAAAAAAAGACCAATCATAAAGTGGGAACTAATAACGTTATATTTTTTTTACTTTGATTTGTTTTCATTTGAAATTGCAATTTAGAGAAAACTGGATACTGTATATATCTGCACATTCTTAGAGCCTTTCTTGCATACTGTAGGACAGAGGTCCCCAAACTAAGGCCCGGGGACCGGATGTGGCCCAATCACCTTCGAAATGTGGCCCGCGGACAGTCCAGGAGTCAGCGTGTTTTTACATGAGTAGAATGTGTCCTTTTATTTAAAATGCATCTCTGGGTTATTTGTGGGGCATAGGAATTCGTTCATTTTTTTTTTTCAAAATATAGTCCGCCCCACAAGGTCTGAGGGACAGTGGACTGGCCCCCTGCTGAAAAAGTTTGCTGACCCCCTGCTGTAGGATAACCCACTCACTCACACATACAACTGATCTCTAATGAAATCATGAAGTGAAGCTTTTTAAGAAGTTTGGGCTGTGACAGTAATGACCAAGGAAAATCAGGAACCATTTAATTGCGGTCTCAAATTTGTCTAGTCAAATAACAAAATTTCCATTTAGCTTCATCTGGACATGGAATTTACTATTTTTGTCATTTCACTAACAGGTGGAGGATCTATTTATTTCGAGAACAAACAGCTAATGCTAAACCACATGGGGTTTATGTCCCAACCTAACCTACATCACAATATTAGATGCTTTCAAGCAGCTATCTGAACATGCTGTTACCTGTGAACAAGAGGCAGGGGTGTGAATGCAAGCCCCACCCCCCAATATACCTATGCAAGCCACTCCTCTTGCTCAGTCCCCAACTTTCTCCAGGTTGGGTGGGGTAGATTTGCACTCACAGTTCCTTGAATGTGAATAGAGCTCTACACAATCAGGGACCCTGGCCTGATAAAGGAGGGTCCCTAACTGTGCAAGCTGTTCTGCTCATGTTCAAGCAAGCACAAGTGCAAGCCACCACTCAACATGGGGGAGACTGGAGACAGTGCACACACAGAGGTGTTGGGAGTAGGGAAGAAGGCGGGTTTAGGGTCTTGCCTGCGGGTCTTTGGGGCCCCCACAACTATGGTGTAGAATGGAAGGCGAGAAGCGGGGTTGCCAAATTTTGGCACCACACAGGGTGCCATTGAAATCTGAGACACCAAGGTCTGCCACTGAATAGGGCTTACAAGCATGCACCCTGCCTCCTGAACACAGATACAGCATTTGCGTGTATGACAACCATAGGTCATAGGATAACCTTATGTATATTGCCATGAAGAAAAATGGAATATAAACTGAAGCAACAATAATGACAGTGGTTACCTATCTGGGATGCTGTAGTAGTGGGTCTTCTGCCTCAGCAGTGATTTGACTAGATTACATCTAAATCCCCCATCACTCCACGACTCTGACAGGTGAAGGCATACTGATGCAATGCCTCCACATCATTTTGAATTTTTGGACTGAATGATTTCAATAAATTAACTGAGGTAGTTATACTGTTTTTTGTTTTGTCTGCTTGTTTTAAGTTTATAAAAGAAATGTTGGAAAATATGAATACATTTCACACGGCTACATTTTTGTTTATGGCTACAAATGTTTTGCAGAGTTATAAATATTTCATGGATTGCTCAAGGCGGTTCCAAAAGTTTATGCTCATTTAGTGCTATTGCAGTAAGAAACATTCCTCTCCTTTTAGACTTTCCATCTTACGGGCCAGGAGTAAACAGAATTTAACTTTGAAGACACTATAGTGAAAAAGAAAATGGTTTAACACCCTAACACCCTACACAACTTCCCCTATGGAAGTTGTGGGTTTTAAGCCGATTTGTCTTGTTAATGAAAAAAATAGTGGTGGGATCTAAAGGGAATTTCAACCTTTTTGTGCTGCAGTAAATTAGCCTAGAAGAGAGTGGGATGGGGAAATGTAAGAGGAAGAACATAATCCCTTGACGGAGGAAAGTATGCAACTGTCAGTGTGAAACATGTTAAAAATGCATCATACAAAGAACTTTTTAAAAAAAACACCAATTTGTCTCATAGCAGCTCCTTCACCATATATAGATATTACTACTTATATATGTATGTTTATTTATAATCCTCCATTCTCTCATTAATTTACACTGCAGAAGTATGGCCATCCTAGCACTGAATGCCAAGCTGTGTTGAACCACAAGTCACACAGGGCTGCCATAAACCCAGAATTTCCCAGATATATCAGGGATTTGTTCATCAAAAATAGTGTCCAGGTGGAATTTCCAAAAATAGGTAAAAATGTCAGGGGAAACCCGGGTGTATGTCAACCCATGTCCTTTTAAAAAATTGCTCAGAAACTTCTTTTTTCCTTTTGGAGTTTTTGCGAAAAAAGCTCAACAACTTTGGCCAAAGTTCACTTTTTTGAAATATGGCAACCCTATTTTAAGGACAAAAAGGTTTAAGGAGCTCTCCTTCAATAGGGAGAGTAAAGATTTCAAGAGTTAAGGCCAGGATAGTTCTATCATTTGAAAATATTTACTGTTCAGACCATCTAAGTCAGATCATCTCCAAGGCAATGCAACCTCAGCAAGAATCATGCTGCTAAAGTCAAATTAGTTATTTATAAGTGGCCCAATCCCATTGTTTAGAGTAATAATCAAGGAAGTTACTATACAGTGTTTCACACCAAGCTATCAGTGAGGCAATTTGTAACCAAGATGATCCTGCTGATTTAAACCATGGGATCCTGTCTTTTAAAGACTTGTTGTTCCTTTCTTTTTCAAAACAAAATAAAAATTTCTTTCCAGTAGCACCTCAGAGACCAACCAAGTTTGTTCTTGGTATGAGCTTTCGTGTGCATGCACACCAACATGGCTACCCACCTGTAACTTTCTTTTTCAAGTTACATACTGCATATTCGCTTTTTTCGTTACATTTGATATCTTCTATTTGATGAGGCCTACAACACTGAAGGGAAAGCACAGATGAAACTGTAGAGGAAATTGTACAATTACTATGTTTTCAAAAGTTTTTAAGTGTCTTTTTGTTGTTGAATAACTACAGATACATTTTTGAGTGTTGGAGCTAGACTTGCAGTGCAATGCTAACCATGTCTACTCAGAAGGAAGCTCTACTGAATTCAGTGGTTCTTACTCCCAGGTAAACAGGGGTATGTTTGCAGCTTCCTAGCTAATTACACAAGTACAACTGAAAAAGCTAGTCTGGGTTATTTTAAACCCCACAATTTCAAGGGGAACTAAATACAACTAACTTAGTCTTGTATCTGACCTAATAAAAATAAATAAAATAGATGTTTCCAAAGATTGTTTGTAGCCCATGGCATCAACAAGCAATGAAAAACTAATACAGTACAGTATACGTTCATGTGCCTGAGGAAAGTGATTCAGCCACCTTAGATTTTACTTGTATACCAGGTGACTAGATACAGTACTGTACTGTATATTATATTTTTCTTTTCCTTTCTTTTTTTAAAAAAAGTAAAATCACTGCAGACAATACAGACACAACTACAAGAATCTGCTCCACAGTTTAGTTTCCCAATACAGTACATGATTTTAAAAAGATCATTTCCTAAAACGAAAGCTGATTTACTGCTACCGTGACACTGCTTGCAAAGGAAAGAAAGCAAGCTGCCTTCTCAGACACCAAAAGGCCTGAATGCAGATGATAAATGTCAAATCAAAGTTTTATTTGCATTAACTGATACACTCTGAGTTTGTGCCGAGAACTAGGATGCTTCTGGATGTATGCATTTCACTTTTGCACTGCCAATTTCTCTGGCTGTAAGTAACATTATCCTATCAACAGTGGTGACTCAGCAACAGAAGAGGAATTAGTGACTGAATAAGAGGGAGATTTGCCTCCCTGCTATACACAGACTCAAAAGCTATTCTGTGTAACTAACCAGGCACTCAGAACAGAGGATTTATGCTGCACTTACATAAGCCAAAGGATGGGAGGTACATTTGTAACTCCCTTCCTACCCTCTGCCCTCACCCTTAGGTGGTAACAGGATTTGAGTACGTACTTCCTAAGCATTGCCCTGCTGCCAGAATTACATCCCCTCATTGTTTGGTACTTGCCATATTTTGCAGACAGGCCTCTCCCCCCCCCCCCCGAACACACCCTCTAGGGAAAGGTTTAACTAACAAAAAATATTTAATTGCAAGCAATCCCAGAAAGCCAAGCTCTGCCTCAACGACTCCTAAGAAACAACTGTCTTTATTGTTTATTTTCGTAAAGTATCCAGCCCTTGAAAGATGGGAGTGGCTAAAGTGTTTTCTGTGTATTGCCAGCCTTATGGCTTGAAAGAGAAGGTATGATTGATTAGTTTTGAGTTGACATTATTAGTGCTGCTGCTCCAGGTGAGCTCAATCTGGAGTCATATTTATTGTGCTGTATGAGAAACACTGCCACTTCTTCCTGTATTACACCTGTGCTTTAGATAAATCAGAGGCACAAGTCAGTACAGCTCTCAAACCAGCATATTTCAAATAAATAATCTCAGGTTTTGGGGGGGGGGCAAAGGAAGTGGTAGCAACTGAACACTTGCCTGAACAGGAGGGTGCAGGCATGTCACCTAGAACCAGGTGACCCCTTTGCAGATGGAAGCAGACCCATCTGCACTGATGGAGTGTGCATGTTTGCAATCTCAACATTCCCAGAAGGCAAACGAGTACACGTGTCATCTTTAAAGTCTTGGTGGGAGGGACAGGGTAACATGTTGGAACATCTTTGTCACTTCTGTCCTGTTCCAAACATGCCCTGATCCTGAACACTGATTCCTGAACACTTTGCTGCTGAGTCTGTACTGTTGCCTGCCTGAATAAGGATCTCTTTTTTAGTTACAAATAAGAGGATCTGCTTGTGCGTTTTGGGGTGGGAACCTGGACAGTGGCCATCATTACATCTTGTGGGAATGAATTCTACTAACTCTTCCGTTCTGGCAGGAGGTCAGTAGATGGGTGGGAGAGGTGCTTAATTCATCAACAGAGAAAGGAAAAATTTCAGGGGACAATTAAGAGTAAGGAATAAGCAGCCTCTCATACCAGTCAATTATCCCAGCCCCCATGTTTCCCTTGTAATATCCAGCTCTGCAACAATAATGTTCCTAATAAATGCTCTGTTCGGAACATAAACAGGTGTACTTCAGTCTTGCATGACCTGTGTTGCTCATTTTTTATGGAAGGCCCCATGGTCTACCAACGTGTTTTAAATTTGCAAAGTAAGCATGCATACTCAATATCTTTTAACAGCTGATAGGCAATAGAGTTTGGGTCCTCTCAGGGATGAGCGCCTGCTTTATGGAATTCCCCACCACCAGCACCCTCCGCCCTCCCAAAAAATACCCTGTTATGTGGCTGGCTGCATTGGTTCATGTTTTGAAGAAATGTTTGAATAATCACCTCTTTTCTCTAGCTTTTAATTGAATGTTTTATTGTATACGGTGCTGAAGTTTTTATAGCCTTTTCAAGTGTATTGTGCACAGCCTTGTTTCATTTTGTTTTATTTATTGGCTTATATTTCTATATTAAGTTTTACATCTGCTGTACGCTGCCCCTCCTGATGTGGCAAAAGGGAGAAGGAGGTGGAGGTGTGGTGTGATTTGAGCAGCATGCACTAGCACATTTGCTTGATCCTAGTAAGCTATAGGCCGCTTAATGGTGGCTTAGCATTATGTGTGATCCAGGCCAATTTTATCAACATGAGGGATTTGGACCTTCCAGTTGCATCTCCATCTCCATCCACATTGAACAAATGCAGGCTTCCCAGAATGTATACACAAACCATACTTGGTTGATGGGTTTTGTTCATGCTTTGCATCAGGCTGTCACCTTCCCCAGGTTTCATTAGCTATTGGCCATAGTTTGCTTTTAATCTGCACCATGTGACGGTTTTATTTCCTTGCTTGAGTAAACTGTTATACAAGCGTGACACTATAATGCAACTATCTGTTTCACAGTGTGGACTGATATACAGGAAGGGTAATCTTGTTTTAAGGGGTTGGACATGATTTTATTGGTCCCTGCCAACCTTATTATTTATATGAATGGTAGAAGGTCACATTGACAGAATCCAGAGCTCCTTCTCTCTTCTAGTAGCTATTGGTGATAAGGGTGTAGGGGGGCGTGCGTGCAGGGCTGCTGAAATTCTGTGTACTTTGCTTAGTGCCAAGCTGGTAGGAGCACAAATTCAATATAAGTATGCTGGAAACTGCTGGTATATTTCCTAAGCCTGTAGCCAACAGGAAAGGGTTAGAAGACATTGTAATAATTTGAAAATATATAATAGTTTATGCAGAGTCTTCTCTTTTGCTGTTACAACACATCTCTGTCAGAACATCCAAAAATTTAACTACCATGTGTGATCCTGGGAAGAAGGGAAGAAGTCACCTGAAGCAGACCAAGTAGAGGTTTGGAGGAACTATGAATAGATTAAAAAGAAAGAGAACAACTTCTCCTCAACCCTTTCCAACAAATTACATCTTTCAAAACAAATTTGCATTTGAATGAATACAATTTCTTTCAAAAAGGAGGTGGAGTTCAAAACTGGAATGAAATTGAAAACTGTTTCACAACTTTTATGAAGATGTAATTCGGACTTCAGCAAATGTTGACCAATACTGAGTGCAAGATCTGCTGAAAGGACAAAAGCTATAGTTATATTTAACTTCCTGCAAAATTGCCAAACAGATGTTTATGTTTGGCTTCCACACTCACGGGGGCCAAATGCAACATCAAACTAGGATTCCACAAAGTGTAGGTTCTTTCCATCCAAATAAGTTCTTAAGAAAGTAAAAGAAATGGCTGACATGTTTTATAACCTGGAAAGGGCTGGGAGATTGATCATGCCCACCCTGTTCTTTATGCCTTTTTCATTATTTAAATACATTTCTGGTTACACAATGATTGTTAATGATCAGCTTCCTAATACATCAGACATTTTTATTCTTTTTTTTAAAAAGAAATGCTTTCTAAGTTTCACATGAGAGCCAAAACACAAAAATTAAAATCTTGGCAAATCAGAGAAAAGAAAAGTGAAATAATTCAAATGTCTCTGGAACAGTTTTGTTTTGCACAGTTGCAGTACACCTTCCTGCAAAAGTCAAAACATAATTTCCTGGGCAATTATATACTCTGACTTTTCACCCACTATATAACAATGAGCATAATGAAGAAAGAAAGAACAAGTAAAGAAGCACTAGGGAGTACCGATAACTTTGTAGGATATATTGATAACTCAGACTGGCCTATATATTCTGAAAAATGAGGTAGAAATGTGGATTTTTTTTAGTAATAGCATTATGGAATGTCCTTTCAAGGGAGGAATGCTTAACACCAACTTTTCTGTCTTTTACATGCCAGGAAATAACCTTTCTAACTTACCCAAACTTTTAAAAGCAGTAACACTTTTTAAAATTTCTGACTATCAATTGGCTTTTATCTGCTGCTCTTTTGTGTGTATTATTTACTCCTATTTTGCATGTTTTAATTCTCATTAACTGTCTGGAAATGATGGATTAAAATGTTTTGCATAGAAAAATAAATGAATAAAATAGTATCTTCCCTCTTCCTCTGACCTGCAGTCTGAAGTGGTAAACTGTACCACAGGGTTAGGGAACCCTGTGGTTCTCCAGAATTTGTTATAGATTCCTACTCCCATTAGCCCCAGCCAATGACCAAAGATCAAGGATGATGAGTTGTAGTCAAGGGAGTTATAGCCAGTGACATCTAGGGGGCCACAG
>OFHU01000935.1:0-38953 GCA_900245905.1 Lacerta viridis
TGCGATAAATTAGTAGGTTTTGGGTTGCAGTTTGGGCACTCGGTCTCCAAAAGGTTCGCCACTGATCTATCTATCTGACACCCTTAGCTTATTGAGTTTCCGCTCCAGTTTCTCTGCATGTTTCCCCTCCTTCACCCGATGATTTTCACTGTTTCCTATTTAAAGGCAAGAGCGTGTAACTAGAGAAACCTGAACACTCTCCAGAAATTGGGCTTTGCTTCCCAAGCCCTTTTAAATTTGGGCCTGGATCAAGCAAAATCTGAGGTCTGTTACGGAAATTACGAGGGGCAGGGCATTTAAGCAAAGTCTCCTCCTGAGTAAACTCATTGGGGTACGTAGCGATGCCCTTAAGCGAACACATCAGGGAAATGCATTGGTCTCTGCAGCCTCCGCATGACAAGCTCAGCTCAGACTCCTTTTGCACTACTCCATTACCCACAAACAGCTCCTACTGAGGTAACAATGGAATCGAAACCTCTCACTAGATACATTGCAACAAGAGTCAACCTAGACTGCTTCCGAATTGAATTAAACAATAGAATAAGCCTCAAATGTTTGGAAATTCGTATAAAATCGATACTTTCATGGGTTCTCTTCATTGCAAAGCCATTTTCTAACTCTGGTCAAGGACCCACAAAAGCTTGGCTCCTCCATAATCCAGCAAGCGAGGGATCACGTTTACAGGAGGGGACCCGCCCCGCCCCCCGAGATAATCTCTGAGCAAATGCTTTCTCCTGGACTTTGCTATGCGACAGACTATGCAGACCAACAAGAGCCCATCGTTCTCTCCCAGTGGGTGCTCAAGATGGTACTTCCAACACTTAACACCCATTCACATCTTGCCCGGAATCATTACCCTTTTGTTAATCTTTTTTACCACTATGTTAATCATTTATAACCCTCCCCTTTCCACCCCTATGTATGTATGTATGTATGTATGAATGATGTGTAAGTGATGAAGGAATGATGTGTAACGAACTGTATTCTTGCAACCCCTTTCCCGTGGTTCAATCTTTGCTTGAAAGTTTATTTGCGCAATAAACTTTGGTCACGCTCTTTGCGTGGTTTTGCCTGACTGGCCAGGTGGCTCAGTAGCCTTGCACCTGGATTTCCGTAACAGGTCAGACAAAGAATTATGGATTCTGAGAGATAGCAGGACTGCCTGAGGTCCCCTGGTTTTATAATTGCAGAAAACGAGACATATGTTGCTGCCAGGGCCGTCTCATCCATAGGGGCTAGTGGCGCGGTGCGCCAGGGCGCCGGGCCCCCCAGGGCCCCCCCGAAGCCCGCCGGCATACCGGGCAACCCCTCCCCAACCCGCCCCCACGGGTGGGCTGGCAGCTGGGCGCTCGTGCGCCGGCAGCGCAGCCGCTGCCGCCCATGCCACTCCCAGGTGGGCTGCAAGCTGGCCGCCCTCACCTCCTGTCCCGGGAGCACTGGAAGGGCGCACAGAGCCCCGCACCACTCCAGCGCCACGCCCCTCACCCCCGCTCGCCCGCCACCAGGGAGAAGGCTGAAGGCAGGAGGAGGCGATTGGTGGCGGCGAGCCGGGCGCGCAGTGATCAGCCCTCCCTCCCTCTGTCCACCCCTCTTCAGCTGGTGTGCGCGCCCCGTCTGGGAGGCGGGCATGATCCCCGGTGGCCGCCCCTCCTCTCAGCACCGCAATTGGTTGTCGGGGCGCTTCTCCAGCCTGCCGCTGCGCAGGACTGGAGTAGGATGTGAGGCAGCCGGGAAGGAGCCTGAGGGGTCCCGAGCAGGCGCTGTTTGCCAAAGGATGGGGGGCGTGGGGGCGCCGGAGAGATCCCTGCACCACGGCGCCAGATAGGCTTAAGACGGCCCTGGTTGCTGCCCCGGCAGCATACCTCTATTTTATGGAATCCAGAAACACAAGAAGGGCCTTTACTCTTGCCCGAAGTACGGCATTGCCCTCGCTGGTTCTGGAAGGATCTTTTGGTCAAGTCCCATATGACTAGAGACTTTGCGCCTGCACACTAGGAGAAATAGGAAGCCCCGAACATTTATTTTTTAGATGCCCCTTTTATGACGAGGTATGCAGAGACACCACTGCCCCCCTATTGGAGAGGCTTGCTGACCTTCCAGATGAGCCTAAACTAAATCCTCTCCTCTTAGGCAAAGATCAAAAGACGACCTGGGTGGTCAGCAGATTCTGCACGCAGTTTTGCGGGCACGGTCTATCCTCCCGGAACAAACTAGTCTGCAGGGAAAATAGACAAAGTGAGCCCCCAGGGTGATAGGGTCAATCTGAGTGGCATCTCATATTTTAAACTTTTAGGTTCTCACATGTTTAGGCGTTTAACTTAGTTTTAAGTCTTAAGCTGTTTGCTGTATATTGTTTTAAATGCATATTTTACTTTTGTGAAAGCTAGATGTGCCTCTTGAGCTGGTTTATAACTGTAATAAACAAATGAATGACAAACCGGCCGGTAAGTTTTGCATGTTCACGTTATTTAGCAGGGCTCTCCTTTTTTTTTTTTTTTCAAATCATTTTTATTAGCTTTTCCAATCATAAAAATCACATCATATATTTATAAATATCAATTAATCCATATAACCCAATTAGTCCAAATAAGTCCAAATAAATTGCCGAATTATTAATTTTTTCTTTTAAGACTTCCCTTGCTTCAGACAATCAGGATCTCGATCATCCTCTTAATTTCATTGCCTTCCGTAGTCCGGTGTCTTCCATCTCTTTTCTGATGTTGTCCTTCTTTTCATTTTCTTTCATGCCACTGAGTGCTTTCACAAGTGAGATAAAACAACCAAAATCCATCATGACTGTGTGGGTTTTATGTCCATACTCTTTTCCACCCCCCTGGCGCGGTGCCTCTCGTTCTTATCCAAAAGTCCCATCTCAACGGTCGCCATCTTAACTTAACTTCGATGAATTCCATATTTTGCGCTTGCTTAAATCATTCTGGCTGCTTCAAAGTCTTTCCAAGAGTGGGAGCCTTTCCATATATAAGTCCGTACATTTTAAAATAGTTTATGGCATTTCCACTCTCTATGACTTTCACAGCCCGATCTGCTGCAGTCGACCTCTAATTAATCTGCGTCATAAATCACTCCAGACACTCCAAGAAGCCGGCTAAGTCTCTAACAGAGGTAAAGAGGCAACCAAACAGCCAGGGGTGTAATTATGTCGTAAATTCCTTTCCACACAGTTTATCTATTTAGCAGGGCTCTCCAACACTGCCATCTATTGGTTCTTATCTGGCAGTTCCCAGTCCAAATTTTCCCATCGCTTCTCTTTATCCGGGGGGGGGGGGAATAACAGTCACGGAGGCCATTATTCAGGCATGTCCACTCCCAAGAGAGAGTGATCTACCCCAGTATAAAAACAAACAACTCGCAGTGATCTACCGTTGTCATTGGAGGAAGGGGAGTGTCTGGGAGGTGAGTGCCCAGAGTTGTTGAGCTTTCCCCCCATAACTTTTTGTACATGATAAGGATCTGTGATCTACCAGGGTCGGCCGGGGATCTACCGGTAGATGGCGATCTACCGGTTGGACATCCCTGCCTGAGTGAGAAGCCAACCGCTGTGCATTCAAACGGGGGGGGGGCTAGTGCAAGTTAGGAAGAAATATATAAAAGATAGTCATAATCAAATTCATAATGAAAAAATAAATATGTAAAAATATATATTTATTTCCAGCGCAGTCAAATAATTAGAAAATTAGCAGCTTGGTTTGTTCTGGGTAGAGGCTTTCGTGTGCAGGCACACTCCTTCAGATACCTTTTAATTTTTTATATATTTCCCCCCCATCAGGTGGATATTTTAGTTCCAAAAAGGATTGCTGCAGATCTCTTAGGGGAGCAATGGATTGTTTGGTACATTTGGGGTGGTAGCCGGAAGCATGTAGATATGTTTGCTGGCTGTGTGGTTTCCGGCCTCAGGTGGTGTCTATATGCCTATCCTGTGTTTTTATAGTAGTGTACAGAAAATGCATTTATTGCAAAGTTTTTTATAGTAGTGTACAGAAAATGCATTTATTGCAAAGATTGGTTCCTTGTTATGTTGATGGTGGGGTGAAAGCTATTCCGTTGAATCTCTAGTGGAAGGTGCCCAGGGTCTGCTGACCATGTGTCCAGAATCCAAAGGCTATTCATCACCAAATAAGGATTTGTTGAAAGTTTTTCATGTGTGCTGTTTTGGGACGACAATTCCCCTCATCCCTGACCCCTGGTCCTGTTAGCTAGGGTTGATGGGAGTTGTAGTCCCAAAACAGCTGGAGGGCCAAGTTTGCCTATGCTGTATTAAACAATGGGTCCTCTCCTACCTCCCTGAACATCCCCACACTTCTTTGGGGGCGGGGAAGCGTGGAGTGGAAATATCCGTTCGGCAAACAAGCAAACTGTTAAAATAACTACCTTGGAATCGGCCCCGATGGGCTTCTTGCACTCGGCGCAGGTGTTGGCACAGAACTTCTCAAAGCACTTGATGCAGCAGTGGCGCCCTTCCTTCTGCACATACTTCTTCCCGTGCAAGTTGTCCCGGCAATAGTGGCAGTCAAAGCGCTCCGACATGGTGCCCACTGTGTAGCTGGTAGGCCCTGTAATAATAATAATAATAATAATAATAATAATAATAATAATAATAATGAGACGGCGAAGCACATGTTTGGGCCACGACCAACGGGAAAAGCACCTGCAGCTTGGAATATGGTGTTGGACAGGCATAGGCAACCTTCGGCCCTCCCGATGTTTTGAGACTACAATTCCCATCATCCCTGACCACTGGTCCTGCTAGCTAGGGATCATGGGAGTTGTAGGCCAAAAACATCTGGAGGGCCGAAGGTTGCCGATGCCTGTCTTAGGGAGTCAAGCTTGTGAGTTTAACATTTGCCTTGTCTTAGCAACTCAGGATGTAAGACATGCTGATAAACAGTTCTGGGAAGGGGCCCTCCTTGGGGCTCCTTTGAACCTCTTTGTTCACAGAATCAGCCATCCTCACCATACCTTCCCTAAGAAGAAAACTCATTCCCACACATGGGTCCACCTTTAGCCGTCTGGATCTTATCGTAATGTGTAACAGGAAACAAAGGTCAGCTAGTAGTAGTACCGGTGGTAGTAGTAGTAGTAGTAGTAGTAGTAGTAATAATAATAATAATAATTTATTACTTATACCCTGCCCATTGGGCTGGGTTTCCCCAGCCACTCTGGGCGGATTCCAACAAAGATTAAAAATACTTTGAAACAACAGCCATTCAAAACTTCCCTAAAAACAGTGCTGCCTTCAAATGTCTTCTAAAAGTTGAATAGTTGTTTTAGTTCCTTGACATCTGCTGGGAGGGTGTTCCACAGAGTGGGCGCTACCACCGAGAAGGCCCTCTGCCTGGTTCCCTGTAGGTTCACTTCTTGCAGGGAGGGAACCGCCAGAAGGCCCTCAGGAGAGGGACCCCGGTGTCCGGGGTGGAGACACTCCTTCAGGTCTACTGGGCGGAGGTGTTTAGGGATTTCAAGGTTAGCACAAACACTTTAAATTGTGCCCAGAAACGTCCTGGGAGCCAACACACGTCTTTCAGGACCGGTGTTATATGGCCTCAATCAGACTTGCTTTAAATCCTTTATTTTACAGAAAGGTTCGACCTTGCTGGCCTCCTCTTAATATTGACAACCAGAGGAAAGTTTCCTCTGCTGGGCCGTTTAGGGCTTTCGGGGTCAGCACCCACACTTTAAATTGTGCCTGGAAACATCCTGGGAGCCAATGTAGGTCTTTCAGGACCGGTGTTATATGGTCTCAGCCGGACCTGATTCAAATCATTTATTTTGCAGAAAGGTTCAACCTCGCTGGCATACACTTTGAATTGTGCTCAGAAACATCCTGGGAGCCAATGCAGATCTCTCAGGACTATGTTATATGGTCTCGGTAAGACTAAACTATATTTTACAGAAAGATTCAAGCTCGCTGGCATCCTCTTCACATTGACCCACAGAGGAAGGTTTCCTTTTGGCAAGAATAAAATACCTTTAAAAAAAAGTACCATAAGTTTCCTCGCTGCCATCCTCTTTATCGCTTTCCTCTTTTGGCTGGAAAATTGGGCCTGGAAACTTGTTATGGTCTTGACTGGCCGCTCCCAGTCACTGCATTCTGGATTAATTGCAGTTACCGGGTCACCTTCCAAGGTAGCTCCATGTGGCAGTAGTCCAAGCGGGAGATAACCAGAGCAGGCGCCACTCTAGCAAGTCGGCGGGCAGGGAGGGTCCCATCCAGCGTACCAGATAGAGCTGCCCTGGACACAGAACGGACTTGTGCCTCCTTGGGTCCAAAATGACCCCCAGGCTGCGCAGCTGGTCCTTCAGGGGCACAGTTGCCCCGCTCAGGACCAGGGAGTCCCTCACACCCATCCACCCCGTCCCCCAAAAATACTTTTGTCTTGTCAGTCAAGAAGTTGATGTTGAAGAATCATTGCTTTGACACTGGTGATCTTTGCTTCTTCCAGTACACTGGCATTAGTTCGCCTGTCTTCCCAAGTGATGTGTCCAATTTTTCGGAGACCCCGTTGATGGAATCTTTCGAGGAGTTGGAGACGGCATTGATAAGTGGTCCATGTATCACGAGCAGACAGTCAGGTTGGTAGTATCATAGCAAATTTGGGTTTCCCTGCAAATGTCCCGGTCCTCAAACACTCTGCCCTTCAATTGGGAGAAAGCTGCCATCGCAGAGCTCAGGCGGTGCTGGATTTCGGCATCAATGTTGGCCCTTGTGGAAAGAGAACTGCCCAGGTAGGAAAAGTGATTGACATTTCCCAGGGTTACACAGAACAGTAAACACCTAACTGGGTGATTCTCAACAAGGAGACCATCACAGCAGAGACCAGGAAACCAAAGTTTAAAAAAACCAGCCAGGAGGACCTCTCGGATACGGGAAAAGATCTTTGAAACCCCACTTTCTGAAAGACTGCGTTTGAGATCCAGCAGGGGGCCTGGGAGGCTGCCTGGAATCAAGTCAAGCCTTCTCTCCTCCAAAACAAGGGGAAAGGCTTGAACTATCCAAACTATGCTGCTCCAGGGCCAACTATATGCGGCTGCGTAAAGCAAACAGTTTTGTTTGTCCATGGACTTTTCCATCTCTTTCTAAGAAGTCCTGGTTGTTCAGGATCCAAAAAATCCATTGTCAAGGTACCGTACTTTTCCATGTATAAGACAAGGTTGGTTTTTTTACTTTTAAAAAAAGTTTAAAAAAAGTTTAAAAGGGGGGCAACGTTTTCTTAATTTTGAGTCCCCCAAAATCGGGGGCGTCTAATACACCAGGACGTGTTATACATGGAAAAATACGACAATTGGGTGTCCTTTGATTTTATTGTCTTTTTAGAATGGAGGTCATGCATAATAGCCAATAGCCTAGCTGCTTTGCTTCTCCATATATTGTCTCCCTGCTTATTTAACATATGTAGAATTCATGTGAAAAGCTGGACTGGATGAATCCCAAGCTGGAATTAAGATTGCCAGAAGAAATATCAACAACCTCAGATATGCTGATGACACAACCTTGATGGCAGAAAGTGAGGAGGAATTAAAGAACCTTTTAATGAGGGTGAAAGAGGAGAGCACAAAATATGGTCTGAAGCTCAACATCAAAAAAACTAAGATCATGGCCACTGGTCCCATCACCTCCTGGCAAATAGAAGGGGAAGAAATGGAGGCAGTGAGAGATTTTACTTTCTTGGGTCCATGATCACTGCAGATGGTGACAGCAGTCACGAAATTAGAAGACGCCTGCTTCTTGGGAGGAAAGCAATGACAAACCTAGACAGCATCTTAAAAAGCAAGACATCACCTTGCCGACAAAGGTCCGTATAGTTAAAGCTATGGTTTTCCCAGTAGTAATGTATGGAAGTGAGAGCTGGACCATAAAGAAGGCTGATCGCCGAAGAATTGATGCTTTTGAATTATGGTGCTGGAGGAGACTCTTGAGAGTCCCATGGACTGCAAAAAGATCAAACCTATCCATCTTAAAGAAATCAGCCCTGAGTGCTCACTGGAAGGACAGATCCTGAAGCTGAGGCTCCAATACTTTGGCCACCTCATGAGAAGAGAAGACTCCCTAGAAAAGACCCTGATGTTGGGAAAGATGAGGGCACAAGGAGAAGGGGACGACAGAGGACGAGATGGTTGGACAGTGTTCTTGAAGCTACCAAGACCAAACAGGGTTCTGGTGTGCTGCGGGAGGCAGTGGAAGACGGGTGCCTGGCGTGCTCTGGTCCATGGGGTCAGAAGAGTCGGACACGATTAAACAACAACAAATTTTTTTTTTTTTTAAACTCTAGACAGGCTCTTGGGTACCCCATGTTTGTTTTTTTTGTTTTTTTTTAATAACATGACATGACCCAGCAGCTCTTTGCAGAGCGGGACAGCCTGTTTTGCTTCCTAATCCACAAAGGAACAAATTGCTTCAATGGCTGGGGCGCTGTCTCCCCTCCAACTTGCCAAAAGTTCCAGCTATGTTAATCTTGACCTGTCTCCCATTCATCAAGCTGGCTGTCACCTTATCCATCAAGGGACAGGACACAGGAGGCAGGCAAACTCCCAGGGTTTCCCCAGCTGTTCATATTCTTGGCCAAAATTGCTTTGGACATTGATCTTCTTTCAAACAGCGTCAGATCCTAGATTCAGATGTTTTGGAACTCAAAGTTCAACAACAGATTGACAAAGCCACACTGGTCACCAGAGAGAACTGGCTGCGAGACAGACCCCAAAGAGAAAACAACAGAATGCCACTAGTGATCACATACAGCTCCCAAGTTAAAACAGTTCAACACCTCATCAGAGATTTGCAACCATCCTAGATGGCGACGTTCTCTTTCCCAAGCTCTGGGAGGAAGACCTTTCCTCGCCTACCGACAGCCACCCAATCTTAAAGAACTCCACACCCACAATTGTACAGCAACCAGACTTAACACGGACATGGGTACCAGAGCCTGGGTAAACCCAGATGTCAACTTTGCTGCCACGCCACACCCAGACGACGCTGGACCCAACAACATCCAACATCCCATCTCAGGCCTATTGAATGGCACATCTTCGAACGTTGTGTATTCCATCAAATGCCACCACGCCCTTCGGCTCTCTGTATTGGACCAACAGGCCAAACCCTGTGCCAAAGGATAAATGGACATCACTCCAACATCAGGAATCGCAAGGCAGAGAAGCCAGGAGGAGAACGCTTCCATCTCCTGGGACATTCAATACAGGATCACCAAGCGGCTGTCTTATTACAAAAGAATTTCGGAAATAGACTTAAAAGAGAAGGGGCTGAATTGCAGCTTATCACTCAGCTGAAAACTATGGAGAGACCTGAATAGAGATATTGGATTCCTGTCTCATTGCATATGCTAAAGCTATTTTTGGTTATCTGCATACCATCCCTTGCTTTTTCCTGCAGGACTAATTGCAGTCATTCACACTCGTCAACAGGTTAACCATACCCATTGAGTCCTACTACCCTTCAGAGAAACACCCTACCCCACCCTCCCTCTATATATAAGGGTCTGCGGACTTCTGTTTCCGTGTGTTATAAGATGTGGGGCAAATATTTAGGGCAACACACATGAGGTTGTTTTCCCTCAATGGTTCAAAGTCCCCCCCTTTTGGTCATTCAACAGCCAGGGAGCCCACAGCAACCTCCTGCCTTTTACAAGCTAAACTTGGGGTTCCTTACTGGACACTTGCAATGGACAGTGCAATGCCAGATCGGGACCTTGGAAACAAAAGGTGGGAAATGAATAAATGCCTTTGCATTCTCTTGTTCACAGGTCATCTCCAATAAGGATCGCCATGGCAGAGGTGCGGCTGCGTTTGTGAATTATAGTACAGTACAGAAGTAGGTGCAGGACCTTTTCTGGGCGCCCTCCGAAAGACCAGGTCTGCAGATAGAATTCAAGGGAAAGAAACCCAGACGACGCGTCTCTGGGCAAACTCTGATGGTTTTGGGTCTGTGGAGTTAGGAAATGAAAAGGGAGCGAGAAAGTTTAATTTGAAAGAGGGAAAAAGAATGTTTTATAATTTTGGTTGCTGTGGTTTAAAGAGCCCAAACCCACTACCCATGTTTCCTACTTATACTCACTTCCGCATGCACTGTTCCTGGCAATCCCAGGATCTCTTGGCTGGTTCTTTAAGGCCGGCCTGATCGAACTTTGCTTCTTCTGGTTAGCCCCGCTGGAACTCCAGTTATTTCCCAATCCTGGGATTGCCAGGCTCCTCCTGGCAAAATGGCCTGGTGCGCGCTGGATCACCAGTCCTTCCTCGCCCCCAGAATCTGGGCAGCCTAAGGTCCCTTTGTGCGTCGCCATCTGTTGTAAACAAAATCTGCCCTTATTCCCTAATGGGGGGGCACAAGTGCCCTTACAGAGTCCTTTGTGGGTTCTCCATCAGTAGGAGAAAATAACAGAGAATAATGAGAAGTAAAGCAGCTAGGAAGCCTGATCTTTATTAAAGCAGTTGCAACAGGGTGCCCCCTTCACACGCAGGAGAGAGGAGGACCTTGAACAAAGGTGTGCACACAAGGCCTTATATAGACCTTTTTTTTTAATTTCCTGCCCTGGAGCTCCAGACCACCCCTCCATACATCATACATACATCACAGAAGGGGTGTAGCTCAAGATCACCCCCCAGACACATCATACCTAAATCATAGAAAAGGCAGTCTACAACAGAAATCTGAGTGCTTTATCTCCTGTCTGCTAGGTTATCTGATAATGCCTTATCTGTTGCCTTTCCGGGTGTCTGGCCATTCCTTTGAGATGGTAATCACTTAATTGCTGAGACAATGGAAAGGTTTATTTCACCTCCTCCCTCCTTGCAGAGAGACACTTGGTCAGCTTGGGGGTCAAAATGGTTTCAGGACTGTCTTTCTGTGCTGCCTCAGACATGTGGCCTATACATTCATGTACGTGTTTGCTCGGTACACTTATGAACATTTATCTAAGACCTTAAAATTCTTAAAACACATGTATCTGAAGAAGTGTGCCTGCACACGAAAGCTTCGACCCAGAACAAACCGAGCTGGTCTCTAAGGTGCTACTGGACCATTTTTTAATTTTTATATTTATTTCAAACAGCGTTAGATCAGGACAGAGACCCAGATCTGACGCAGGGGCTGCCAGACTGCCATTCCTGTCTGAAGCTCTCACAGCTACAGGGTCAGGCCCGCAAGCTCAGAACAAGAGAAATAAGCAAGCAGGGGGCCAAGATGTGTTCATGGCTAACTTGTTTCTGCAATGTTCTCTAGGGCACATACCCCACCCACCCGCATTCCAATCTAAATATAGGCACATGACCCCATTGTTTCCTGAGTCGCTTGCCCTTTCAATCAGTTACCCGGAATTTGGTCCGGCTATATGCCAAGTATTTTGAGTCGTGGCAACGGTTTGTGGAGCACATTCAACAAATGGGAGGGAGGGGAAACTGGTAAGCAGAGAGCTTTTTTTGGGGGGTGCGCTAATGTCTCTGGAAAGACACTAAATGATTTCTGCAGCCTCCGTCCGTCTGTCAGCAGGCAAAGTGGGATTGAAGCATGAACAGCGCAGGAGCACAGTTAGGGCGAATGAGCACCAAAGTGCTTATGGAAGACAGAGACAAGATAATACTTTATTCGGCTATAAGCCCACAAGGTAAAACAAATCAATAAATAAAACAGCATTTTACATTCTAAAATATCAACTAAAATATTTCAACGCATAATCTCCTTCGCATTACAGTGCTTACAATCTCTAGATGTACCGTATTAAGGCCTTGAAGATAAAGATGGTGCATAGAGTTTACTAGATTTTTAATAGTCATGCAGCATTCCATGAAGTCTTTTATATGAAAGAACTGAAACCAGGAATCTGGCAACTTGTAATGTTCTATAAGAGTCTATGTCCTGGAGTAGATAAGCTAGATGCAATTCAGGTGGTTTAGCAACAATTTCCAGAATGATTGAACTCAGAATCCTTGATCGGGGAACACTGTATAAAGGGCAATTAAACAAGATATGGTAAAGGGATTCTATTGATTTGTTATCACATGCGCATAAAACAGAGGTTTTACCGTTAGAAAATCTATTGCTCAGAACATTTGAGGGGAACACATTAAATCTGGCTCTAACAAATGCGAATCTGTGCGACGCAACCGATAAGGTAGACAGATATCGAGGTATCTGGGGCATAGATGTAATGCCCAGATTTATCAGAGAACCTCCACCTGTAGTAAGATTTTGTTGCAAATCAACCTCCTCCAATCTTTGTTTGATGACCTTTTTAGCTGCAATTAGATCTAAATTTAGTATATCGGAAGGAGAGATTCCATAAGACAACAGTTTGGAATGGATTTTTGTTGCCCATGGGCTGGTGAATTCATCTCTCCAAGAGCACTGAATAAGATGGTAATTTGGTAATTTATGCCAGAGGGACAGCCAATAATTAAAGGCATGTCTCCACATCAGAATCTCTAAGGAGGGGATCTTAAGTTCTAAGCGAATGGAAAAGTTGCTTACACAGGAGGGTAATTTCAAAAGGCGTCTGAGAAAAAGGTTTTGCAACGTCACCAGAGGCGTGAGGTTTACAAAGGTGCCCCATAAAGGGACCACATAGGTCATAGTTGCAACCACTTTTGCACTATAAACTTTTAAGACAGATGGAACATGCATAGCCCCGACAGAGACAAGGGGCTAAGCTGTGAGCCCACCCAAGCAAATGTTAAAAGAAAATTCTTTTAACCCGCTGTATCCCAGAATACAGTTCGCACAGCATCAACGATACATCATTACTACACCACTAAAACCATCAGAAAGGGGAGGATTACACAAGATTAGCATAGGAAAATATGTCTTAAGTACCCACCACCCAAAAGGGATGCGGGTGGTGCTGTGGGTTAAACCACAGAGCCTAGGGCTTGCTGATCAGAAGGTTGGCGGTTTGAATCCCTGCAACAGGGTGAGCTCCCGTTGCTCGGTCCCTGCTCCTGCCAACCTAGCAGTTCGAAAGCACATCAAAGTGCAAGTAGATAAATAGGTACCGCTCCGGTGGGAAGGTAAACGGTGTTTCCGTGTGCTGCTCTGGTTCGCCAGAAGCGCTTAGTCATGCTGGCCACATGACCCGGAAGCTGTACGCCGGCTCCCTCGGCCAGTAATGCAAGATGAGCGCCGCAACCCCAGAGTCGGACACGGCTGAAGCTAACGGTCAGGGATCCTTTACCCACCACCCAAAAGTACAACAGAACTTCCTTTGCATGTCTGGAGCCTGAAGCAAGTCTGGTGATGAGCCCAGCAACTGTCACTTCTGGGCATTCCTGAAGTAGGAGGTGGGTCTTCACATTTGGGGAGGTGGCAGGGGAAAGAGTCCTTTTTACAAGGGCAAAATAGCATTGGAATGGAGGGAACTGGCAAAGTTTAAAATTTTTTTAAAGCTAAAACAAAATATAAAATCAAAAAATCCTTCCAGTGGCACCTTAGAGACCAACTAGGTTTGTTCTTGGTATGAGCTTTTGTGTGCATGCAATGTTCTTGGTATGAGCTTTCGCACTTCTTCAGATTTAAAGCTAGGTATCTTCCCTGAGTGTGAAGTCAAAAGGATACATTCAGACATAATATTTGTAACATTTAACAACTTTAAAAATGTGCCCCCCCGTCATTTCTGTAACAGAAGTTAACACCCTTTCTCTCGCCTTCTGCCTCAGTCTACCTGATCTGTAATATGGACCCAATAATATCACCCTAGGAAGCCGCTTGGTACCAGGTCAGGATATTTGTCCACCTCAGAAAGGCAGCAGGTTTTTTTTTTGGGGGGGGGGTTGATTCACCTGCGACCTGGTCCCAGGGGTCTAGCTTGGAGCTTTCCTGCATGTGAAGTTTCTAAGGCAATTTTTTTCTGTACCACCCTTGGCCAAACTGCGGGAGGCAGTGAAGGATAGGCGTGTCTGGCGTGCTCTGGTCCATGGGGTCACGAAGAGTCGGACACGACTGAACGACTGAACAACAATCTTCAATGCTCTGTTTAATCCTACTCGAGAGTAGGAAAGAAATACTGCATCATCTGCATACAATAGCAATGGGCACCGGTAGTCTGCCAGGCGAGGGGCGTGAATATTGATTTGTGACTCCTCTAGGAGCTTCCTCGTGTCACTTATATATAGGTTAAAAAGCAATCCTACTTTAAAACATACAAAAGCTAAAATATTAAGATTAAAATTACGTCAACTTCCTAAGCATCTAGGCATGCTTGCCTGAAAAAGAATGCTTTTAGCAGGGGCCCGAAAAGAGTCTAGCAAAAGAGTGCTTTGTTGCAAAAAGTGGGCAGTTCCTGTCATAGTAAACAATGCAGTACAGATATTATGTGGAACCAGAGGCGTAGCGAGCTGCTTTGCTGCCCGGGGCGGCAAACTTGAAGGCACCCCTCCCTGGGGGGCGGTGCGCCGCTCCCTAGCGCGTGTGCCCTGATGTCATGACGCATGCATCGTGACGTCACGACACGTGAGCAGCCTCCTGGGTGGACTGCGCATGTGTGGACATGCGCAGTCCACCCAAGATGGCGGGCGCGATTGGCCGGTGCGGCAACCTTTAAGGCTGCAGCGCACAAACAGCAGCCTTTTAAAAGTTGCCGCACGGCCGGCGTCGATCGCGGGGTGGGGCCCGTCCCAAGAGAGTCACACCCCCCAGGGCGGTACCCGGGGTGGACCGCCCCCCGCCCCCTTGCTCCGCCCCTGTGTGGAACCTGTAGTAGTGCTTGAAATTACTGAAGGGGTGGTTTTATTTATTGAGATTTCACCATGCTCTGTATTATCTGAAAAGGAAAACATTTATTTAAAAAACAGGACTGCACAGCAGCAATCTAGTCTCATCATGATCAGTGGGACTTATTCCCGAGCCGACGGTGCATAAGATGGGCTGCAATCCTATGCACCCCTTGCATCCAACTTGTACCTAAAACTCTGCACAAGCCTGCACCAGAGAATTGTAGAGTTGGAAGGGACCCCTGAGGGTCATCTAGCCAAACCCCTGGGGAAATGCAGGAATCTCAACTAGACCATCCCTGACCGATGGCCATCCGTCTTCTGTTTTTCCCCTCAGCCAAGACACACAACAACGGAGACTGGAGGTGGGGGAGGGAAGCCCAGCGGAGGGTAGGGCAGTAGGGCGGTTCATAAAAAACTTTTTTTAAAAAATGCCTGCTCCAAAGGTCTTATCTTAGTACGCTATGACTATCTCTGAAATTTCATGCATATCAGTTAATATCTTGATCCTGCTCCACTGAATTGACATTTTAGCCTTCACAACATAGGAAAATGGCCATTTCATAAAAATAAAAATTTATGAAACGCCCTACTGCCCACCCCTTAGCACCTTCCCTGGAAGGAATATCATCACACGGAGGGTCCCCTTATTTGCCAGAAAGCCCCCCCCCCCGTGAAGCTCAAAGGAAGAACTTCCAGCACATTGAAATCCTGTCAAAAGAGCAAGCCAGCAGCACAATGACCAGAAACAAATACAATATGAAAAACTTTATGGAATGATTCAAAACATCAAAACTAACAAACTGAAGTCTCTGAAAGTCCTTAAATGAATCCGATGCCAGACTTTACCCGGCGGAGAACAAGCTGTGAAGCTTTGTATAATCAGCAAATGTCCAATTCTGATGTCCAACTCTGAACAGTGTTTCCGGATAACAACTACTGTTTCGTTGAATTCTTCATCAGCAAATTAGTTCAACACTCGTTAGTAGAAAGAGCAAGCCAGCCAGCCCGAACTCTTGCCCAAAGCACAAAAGACAACGAAATGCCACATATATATTTGGGGCGCAGAGGAAGGTTACCTGCATCCCTGTGATAAGCCATCCTTCAGCAAGGACCAATTCCCAACCAGCCCTACTTTAGGAGCTGATCTGATAATAGCTTGTCCCAGTTTGTGAGTTCAGGGAGGCTATTAATATGAGGGCAGGGGCCACCAGGAGATGTCCACACCCCTTTGCCCAGGACTGGTGGCCCTCATCCCAAAGAAAACATCTTACCATTTTAGGTCATCTTAGGGGAGAAGAATATGGCACCGCCAACAGGATATAAATACCTGCCCAGCTACTTCAGTCTCCAAAAACGTCCAAAATGCTGAGTAGCCCCTGTAGGAATCTGAGCCCTCTCGGTGGGGGTGCATAATTTCGGGAAGTTTTGAACGGCTGTCTTTTTAATCTTTTGTTGGAAGCAGCTCGGAGCGGCTGGGGAGAGCCAGCCAGATGGGCAAGGCAGAAATGATAATTATTATGATGATTTATTATTATTATTATGGTTCAGGCTGAGCATCATCAGGCAACTTCACTGCTAAGCTTCTGTGAGTCCTCTGTGAGTGAGTGGAGCTGGCTGTGTTGTATTGTGATATTAAACATTAGTAGAGCAGGTTTCTTCAACCTCGGCCCTCCAGCTGTTTTGAGACTACAATTCCCATCATCCCTGACCTCTGGTCCTGCTAGCTAGGGATCATGGGAGTTGTAGGCCAAAAACATCTGGAGGGCTGAGTTTGAGGAAGCCTGATGTAAGGCATTTTGAATGCTGTTTAAATACTGTTTTATTAACAGGATGGGACTCTTTCTGAGAGTCCTGCTTCCAACAAATGTAACCTGCATAAACTAACTCAGGGGTCAGCCAACTTTGTCAACATGGGGCTGGTCCACTGTCCCTCAGACCTTGTGGGGGGCTGAACTAGATTTTGGAAAAAATAATGAACAAATTCCCATGCCCCACAAATAACCCAGAGATGCATCTATATATATAAAATCCTTCAAGCTGCATGTTTGTTTGTTTTCGCCTTTCTCCGTAACCGCTTGACCGATTGGCTTCAAATTTGGACACAACATGCCTTGGCCATATGGGAAGGATCTTAGGTACCTAGATTGTAAAAATATCACACCTTTCCCAGGTAAATCCGTGAATTTGTGCAAAAAAGCACCCTCCAGTGGACGTTAAATAGCACAGCACATAACACCCGTTGCCGATCCCTCCCCCCCCCCCGACATCACTGCCACCATCCAATCAACAGGCACGCCACCCGCAAAAGGCAGCCCGCACGCAAAGACGGAGTTTGGCCTTGTGGCTTTTAGATGCCGCCTGCAGCAGCTATAGAGAGAAGCCGCGCCATAGCCACGCCGCCCGGAAACGTCCCGTCCGCCTTTTGGGAGGGCGGACGGATCGGTAGGAAAGCTAAGCCGCCCGCTAACACCGAGATAGCCTGCTGATAGAAGCGGCAGGTACACAGCGAAGCAACGGCACAGTCAGGCCGGCTGCAAACGTCCCGTCCACCATTTCCGGGTTCAGGCGGCCTAACCTGATACTGTACAACAAATATACTGCCCTCCAATGCACATCAACAACATCAAACCAAGACATACAAACAATTAAAAAAAGGAATCAGAAAATACAACAATACTAATAATGAGTTATATACCAGTGTTTTTCAACCACTGTTCCGCGGCACACTAGTGTGCCGCGAGATGTTGCCTGGTGTGCCGTGGGAAAAATTGAAAAATTACTTTATATATAGTCAATATAGGCACAGAGTTAATTTTTTAACATTTTCTAATGGTGGTGTGCCTCGTGATTTTTTTCATGAAACAAGTGTGCCTTTGCCCAAAAAAGGTTGAAAAACACTGATGTACACAAAAACAATAACGAGCAAGAAAAGAAAACCAAAACAACCTAAACGTCAACACAAAGACCTATGGCAAGACATCACTTTCTCTTTAGCCTCTCCTCCTCAGCGAGGGGAGGGGTTGTGAGCGGGAGCCGGCTCCGGCATTGAGGCGGGGGCGTTTTGCCCCAGCCTTACCTTTCCTGCCGCTGCACCGCACCCTTAGCAGCCGGCCAATAGGGCTGACTTTGGGGCGGGGTTTTGCTGCACCTGGGCTCCTCTCCACCATGGCACGACCTCCAGTGACTTCAGGGGGTGGAGCTTCCAGTTGTATCTTGCATCAACAGGCTCCACCCCATGGGCGGTTAACCCTTGAGAGACTCCACGCTCTGCGGGGGGAGTCAACTATAGTCTGTTCAACCCAATGCCTAAGCCAATACCACTCACACGCTGTAACCAATAAAGTTGTGGCCTTTTACCTCCATTTAACCAAAAATTTATGTGTCATTGTGTTTTATTCCTGACATGCGGAGTAGGGTCCTCGAATCACAATATACTAAAAACAAAACAAAACAAAACAAAAAAACAAAACAAAAAAATAAAAAAATTCCTTCCACTACACCTTAAAGGGACCCCTGACCATCAGGTCCAGTCGTGTCCGACTCTGGGGTTGCGGCGCTCATCTCGCTCTATAGGCCGAGGGAGCCGGCGTTTGTCTGCAGACAGCTTCCGGTCATGTGGCCAGCATGACAAAGCCGCTTCTGGCAAACCAGAGCAGCGCACGGAAACACTGTTTACCTTCCTGCTGGAGTGGTCCTATTTATCTACTTGCACTTTGATGTGCTTTCGAACTGCTAGGTGGGCAGGAGCTGGGACCGAGCAACGGGAGCTCACCCCGTGCAGGGATTCGAACCGCCGACCTTCTGATCAGCAAGCCCTAGACTCTGTGGTTTAACCCACAGCGCCACCTGAAGAAGTGTATCTGAAGAAGTGTGCATGCACACGAAAGCTCATACCAAGAACAAACTTAGTTGGTCTCTAAGGTGCTACTGGAAGGAATTTTTTTTTATTTTGTTTTGACTATGGCAGACCAACACGGCTACCCACCTGTAACTACATTTCTTTCCAGCAGTAGCATTTTAAATAAAAGGACACATTCTACTCATGTAAAAACACGCTGATTCCTGGACCATCTGCTGGCCAGATTGAGAAGGCGATTGGGCCGCATCGGCCCCTGGGCTTTAGGTTCCCTACCCATGAACTAACTGTATAAACTATATAAACTAACTATATAAACTAAACCTCTTTGCAACCTTAATACCTGAAACTGAGTGTCCCAAGGCATTCAACTTGCCTGCCTGTTTCTCAATAGCAGAGGTGTTTGCAAATTTTAGGTGCTGCAAATTATCATGACCGCTGGTATCCCATATGTGCCCTGCTCTCTTTCGAGGTAGCTTATACACAGGTCCAGGCACAGCTGCAAAAACAGGGATAAATGAAGGTGCAAAGCCAAAAGGGAGGGAAGAGAAGAAAAGAAAAGAGATTAGGCAAAGATGGGAAATCTATATACCGGTATATCCTGTATAAACGTTCAAGATGGGTCTTTTGATGTAGCCGCAATGCTCCGTAACCGCTTGACCGATTCTCTTTGAATTTGGACACAACATTCCATGGGTATATGGGAGTGATCTTGCGTACCTGGATTGCAAATATACCACACCTTTCATAGGTAGAAATATGATTTTACATCAAAAAAATTACCCCCTCCAGTGGATGTTTGAAGGTATAGCACAGTGCACCTGTTTCTAGTCCCCCCTCCTCTTTTTCGACCAGCACTGCCAGCAGAGCCAATACAAAGACAGATCGTCCTAAGACATTCCCCGACCCGCGCGGACCAGCTGCCATTTCCGACCTCGCGTTGCCCACGCGTAGAGCCGAGGCGCGCAAACCGCAAACTGGTAAGCCCCCGTCCACAAGTTGCTGCCTACCCTCGCCCTTGACTCCGTCGAACCCACGGGCCTCATCCCGAAGGCACCTGGGATTTTCCGTAACAACAGGCAGCAACTTTTACACAGACCGAGCTTGTGCGTCCCCACCACCCCTTGTGCAGAACCAAGGGCCGAAAGCAAAACTTTACCCCATTCCCACTTTATGCCGCTTCCTCCGCCGCCTGCACACAGCCAGTCCGACAGAAAATCGAGCCTCCCCAATTTCCGCACTCCGCTCACACGTATCCACAGTCTTCGAACCGAGGCGCGCAAACCGCAAACCGCCAAGCCCCCCACCGCAACTTGCTGCCTCCCCTCGCCCACCTCCACAGCCAGCGACTTTCTAAAAACGTAAACACCGCCTGTAAAGAGCAAAGGCGGAGAAAAGAGCCGTGGCCGCAATTTCCTCCCTCAACTCCCCCACCTCCACAGCCAGCGCGGCCGACAAAAAAACCTTTGCCTGGGTCCCTATTTTGTCCACCATTTTCACCTGCCATTTCCTCCCTCACCAGTGGTACCTCTGGTTACGAACTTAATTCATTCCGGAGGTCTGTTCTTAACCTGAAACTGTTCTTAACCTGAGGTACCACTTTAGCTAATGGGGCCTCCCGCTGCCACCGCAGCGATTTCTGTTCTCATCCTGAAGCAAAGTTCTTAACCTGAGGTACTATTTCTGGGTTAGCGGAGTCTGTAACCTGAACTGTCTGTAACCCGAGGTGCCACTGTATAGGTATTAGGATAATTAAACATATATGTATTATGTCTTATATATAGGATAATGTATGTATAATATTTCATGGGGTAAATCAGTTAATGTACTATATACATAATAGTATTTAGATCATCTGCTGGTGACAGTTTACCCCTAAAACAACCTAGCCACCAAGTTCTGCTCCAGCTGCAGCCTCCAGCTTTGAGGTTCCCAATGCATGGCGGGCGACTGTTTCCAAGCTGGGGGAAAATAAAAATCACCTTCCACCAAGCAGGTTGGCAGAAAAGGAATGGAGCGGAGGGGCAGGGTTCTTTCCCACCATGGCCAAGCCAAGGGATGTAGGTGCGGAAGGGATGGGGGAGACTTGTCTTCCATTTGCCCCCTCACTCTCTTTCTGGCGTGCGCCAAATTATTTCTTCCAAGTGAGTTGTTAAACAGGAAGAAATTAAAAAAATTGTCCAGCAGCGCCTTAGAGACCAACTCAGTTTGTTCTGGGTAGAAGCTTACACTGAAATGGAAGTCCCCAGGCCCTTATATATAGAGGGAGGGTGGGGCAGGGTTTTTCTCCAAAGGGTAGTGGGAGAAGGGTGATTTTAGGGTACCCAAAAGGAAACCTTCCTCTGCTTGTCCATATTAAGAGGATGCCAGCAAGGCTGAACCTTTCCGTAAAAAAATGATTGCTCCATGATTGACATCTTCTTAATAATTGTATTCAGTAATAATAACACTTGGCTGTCATGGGCAGCAGATACACTGAAGTGGAAGTCCCCAGACCCTGATATATAGTGGGAGGGTGGGGCGGGGTTTTTCTCCAAAGGGTAGTAGGACTCAGTGGGTGTGGTCAACCTGCTGGTAACAGTGAACAACTGAAAAAGCAAGGGATGGTATGCAGATGACCCAAAATAGCCTTAGCATGTGTAATGAGACAAGAATCCAATATCTCTAGTCAGACCAGGGCTCTCCATAGTTTTCAGCTGAGTGATAAGCTGCAATTCAGCCCCTTCTCTTTCAAGTCTATTTCCGAAATTCTTTGGTCAGAAGACAGCTGCTTGGAAATCTTGTATTGAAACTGTTAAATAGAAAGCTGTGTTCACCTACAGCAAGCATCCCCAACCTGCGGCCCTCCAGATGTTTTGGCCTCCAACTCCCATGATCCCTAGCTAACAGGACCAGTGGTCAGGGATGATGGGAATTGTAGTCCAAAATATCTGGAGGGCTGAAGGTTGGGGGTGCCTGACCTACAGTCCAAACCAATTCTGGGCTTTGGTCTTGGAACATTTCCTTTGGAGCGCTTCGTTGAACTCGCACAAAACAAGTTGCTCTCCATCAAGGTTGCAGCTCTGTTTGCCCATGGCTTTGCACAGTGAGTAAGCGTTGTGTTTCCCGAAGTGTTTCCTCAACCTAAATGCTCCTGCCATAAAAAGAAAGCAGGTGGGAAGACGGATGGATGGTGGCATTCTCATATTTCCTCCTGTCACTCAACACTGCTTAAAAAGGGCCCGGACATGGATGAACTATTTATTAGTCACAATCGCCAAACAGAGAAATTCGGTAGCGGTCAACAGCAAGCAAAGAAGAGCGACAGAAACTCACTTTGGGGTAATGCTTCATATGGAATCGGCATATTAATTACTTAACGGGGAGGCAGTTAAGTAATTGGCTTGGCCATCGAAAGGGCCAAGAGGTTGCAGAAATAATAAAATGCAGGGCTAGAGGAAGTAATGTTTCTGAGCACCAGCCGCTGGAAATCACAGGAGGGGACAGGACTCTTGTTCTGAACTAGTTGTTTTGATGATGATAATGATGATGATGATGGTGATTATTATTATTAATGATTTCTACCCTGCCCATCTGGCTGGGTTTCCCCAGCCACTCTGGGCAGTTTCCAATGGAAGGTTAAAAGGGACCCCTGACCGTTAGGTCCAGACGTGGATGACTCTGGGGTTGCAACGCTCATCTCGCTTTACTGGCTGAGGGAGCCGGTGTCCAGCTTCCGGGTCATGTGGCCAGCATGACTAAGCCGCTTCTGGCGAACCAGAGCAGCGCACGGAAACACCGTTTACTTCCCGCTGGAGCCTAAACAGGGCTGCCTTCAGATGTCTTCTAAAAGTCTGGTAGTTGTTTATTTCTTTGACATCTGACGGGAAGGTTTTCCACAGGGCGGGCACCGCCACAGAGAAAGCCCTTTGCCTGGATCCCTGTAACCTCACTTCTCGCAGGGAGGGATCCCGGTTTCCGAGGTCGAGACACTCCTTCAGGTCTACTGGGCTGAGGCCATTGGGGGCTTTCAAGGTCAGCACCGACCCTTTGAACTGGGTTCGGAAACGTATGGGGAGGCAAAGTAGTCTCGACGGTCCCAGTCCCCAGTCTGGCTGCCGCATTCTGGTGTTGTTGTTTTTTGATATTTTTATTATAGATTTTACAAATACAACAAAAAAGTCAAACGCAATTACAAAACTTAAGTAAAATTATATACAATAATTTTGTACATGTACTGTACATGTACACATACAGTAAACCCATCTAAAAATAAATAAATAGGAAAAATGGAAAAAAGGAAAAAAGGAAAAAAAGGAAAAAAAGGAAAAAAATTGAGAAAGAAAAAAGTAATGAAAATAATGGGGGGGAAAGAGAAAAAAAGAAAAATTAAATGCTCTGCTCCGTCTTCACATAGAATATTCACCATCTTCCTGACAAATCCCTTTGCTTAAACTGATATAAATGTGAATGCTTACAACCCTGCACACTTTCTTATCTCCATTCTACCATACATTCTTAGGCATTTCATTGCTCCACTTTCTTTCCTTCAAACTGTTTTCATTCCCTTCATCCCTCGAATGCCGGCATGGTAACAATACTTTTATTATATTTTAACACATATTTTTTATAGACCTCCCATTTACCAGCAAAGTTCTGCTTTGTATTTCCTCTTAAATTATTTGTTAGTAGAGCCAGCTCAGCATATTCTTGTAATTTGATTTGCCACTCAATAACCTTCGGTGCTTCTTGCTCTTTCCATCTTTTCCACTACTGTTCTTGCCGCTGCAATTGCATACAAAAAGACTTCTTTCAACTTATTTGGGATCTCCTTATCTACCATACTTAATAAAAATATCTCTGGTCTTTTCACAAAAGAAATTGCCATCAACTTTTTCATTTCGTCATATACCTCCTCCCAAACACTTTAATTTTTACACACCGCCACCACATGTGCATCAAATCCCCATTCTCAGATCCGCATCTCCAGCAAACATTTGCTAGACTTCTATTCATTTTGGCAAGTCTGGCTGGTGTAAGATACCACCTATGGGCCATCTTCAGCATATTCTCTCTTATATTGTAATTTGCCGTAAATCTTAAATTAACCTGCCATAGTTTTTCCCACTGCTCGAACATAATTGGATACCCAAAGTCTTGGGCCCATTTAGTCATGTGGCTGCCGCATTCTGGATTAGTTGTAGTTTCCGGGTCACCTTCCAAGGTAGCCCCATGTAGAGCGCATTGCAGTAGTCCAAACGGGAGATAACCAGAGCATGCACTGATCTGGGCAGAGAGGGTCTCATCCTGCGTCCTGGACACAGAATGGACCTGTACCTCCATGAATCGAAAATGAACCCCAGGCTGCGCAGCTGTTCCTTCAGGGGCACAGTAGTCCCGTTCAGGACCAGGGAGTCCCCTACCCCGACCTGCCCACCCACAGCAGGACTTCTGTCTTGTCCAGATCCAACCTCAACCTGTTAGCCGCCATCCATCCTCCAACCGCCTCCAGGCACTTGCACCAGACCTTTGCCGCCTTCCCTGGTTCCAATTTGAAACAGAGGTAGAGGGAATCTTTGCACAGCCAAAAAGATATTGGATCTTACACGCTCCCGGATATTACACACAAGCCACCCCATCCCCCCCAATCTGCTCACTTCTGTGATCAGGAAGTGTTCCAGCTTTGACCCAAAACAATGTAAGCTTTTAGGGAAGCTTTTCATATTTGACGGACTATTTTATTTCAATATTTGGTGGGAAGCCACCGAGATGGCACTGGAATTTGCTACCAAGGAGTGTGGTGGAGTCTCCTTCTTTGGAGGTCTTTAAGCAGAGGCTTGACAGCCATCTGTCAGGAATGCTTTGATGGTGTTTCCTGCTTGGCAGGGGGTTGGACTGGATGGCCCTTGGGGTCTCTTCCAACTCTAGGATTCGATGATTCTATGGGCAGGGTATAAATAATAATTTGCTGTTGTTCTTGTTGTTGTTACAGAGACCAGGGCCAGGTTTCAAGGGAGAGCGGCCCTCAGCTACTCCGCTTCTCAAATCCTGTCCCCCCTCACAACTAGAAGAAAATGGAAGGGTGTCATAAATGCCACTGAGCGAAGCCAAGGATGGCGGTGGGCATTGGAAATCCTGCCATCTCTCCTCTAAAGGACACCAGAAAACTCCATCCAAATTTCTTTGTCTAAGTCGGTCACATTCAATGTGCAGAAAGCTCAGGGTGGACAAGCTCTCTCTCTCTCGAGACATCGTGGCCCTAAATTCATTTTCAATTCTTGGGAATTTCTCCCGAGCGGTTGGTGACCACCAAGCAAAGAAATAAGTCACAAGGTCGCTTCCGCACTGGGAATTCCCCCCTCAACTATCTACAATAATAAAGTGCAAGTGTCTCTGCGCCCAGTCCCTGTGTCCGTGGGATTGCACTACTGCGCATGTGCCCCACGGACAGCCGTTGGGACTTGGAACGCAGAGACTTCGGGCGCCGCGTGCCGCTCAGCGACCCCGAGAGCAACTACGGCGCCTACCAGGTGGGAGCAAGGGAGCGCAGGGGCCCCGGGATCTCCGAGGGATCGAGCAGAAACCCCCAGGCGGCTCTTTCCTGGGGGCGGCCCAGCCACGAAGCATGGCGGGCGAGGCAGAGAGGGAGCTGGTGGGTGGAATGGAAAGGCCGCGCGGCGAGGGAGCCGGGGGGACCCATGGCGGGAGCGAGCGCGGCCAGGCGGAAGACTGGAAGGTAGCCGAGGGAGGACGGGCAGAAGCGATGCAGTGGAGGAGAGAGAGCGATGGAAGAGACGCCAGAAGGAATGTTCTAGCGCCCGTTAATTTAACGGGTTTAAAGCACTAGTAATTTGATAAAGGCAGAGAGGACTCTGCTGGAAGCCGAGTCCAGGGCAAAGTGCCCAAGTTCATCAATAAGTTTCGGGTCAATATCTTCTGGGTATGTCAGTTGTTAAAAAACCAGAGGCATTTCTCCTAGGCTTGATAGGGAAAGATATACCGCAAGTGGGGGGGGGGAAGAAGAATCTTTCTATATGCAACTACAGCAGCCAGAGTAGTGGTTGCTTCTAAATGGAAATCTCAAATCTTGCCCTCAAAAGAGGAGCGGATGTGCAAATTAAATGAATATTAGAAGTAGCAAAGCTAACATTAATTATAAGAGATCAGTCAAATCAAAAATTTAAAAAGGAATGGAAATGTTTCGAAGATTATATGTTAAAGTATTGTTCTAAGAAAGCTAGGCTAATACACTTAGAAGAAAAATGTAAAGTACCGTATATGTATGAACAGAAAAAGAAATGTGATAAAAGCAGGACAAATAATTTGGAGAATGCAAGGATAAATGTGGAGATAGTGATTCAAAGAAGTCAAATTGTAGCGGAGGGAAGCTGCAGGTAGGTATTCTTCTATCGACAGTTCAACACCTTGCTGAATTCCTTGCTTAGACACTGTCAGATTAGCAAGAACGGCAAACAGTTGCCTTCAAGTGCATCCAATATACGCTGGGGTAGCCAGCTGCTGAGAGACTGCAATCTACTAACAGAGTTAAAAACTGGTGTTTTATGACCATTGGATTTATTATAACATTGGATTCTTAGGAATAGGAATAGGAATAATTTATTATTGGCCAAGTACATTTTCCAACATGCTTGGAATTTGTTTCGGCTACATTGCAATGTAAACATACAGACACTGTTCCTCTCACAATACAAAGAAGCAAAGAAACCCCACCCATAATTTACCTCCCCTTCAGCTATACAACTACGAATTTAACAATTTAATGGCACAAGGGAAAAAACTATTCTTGTGCCTGGCCGATTTTGTATATGAAGTCCTGTAGCGACGTCCAGATGGAAGTAAATCAAGCAGATGATGACCGGGATGTAAAGGATCTGCTACAATTCTCTCTGCTCTCTTCCTAACTCGGGTAGCATAAATTGTCTCTATTGAAGGCAAGCTAACACTCTGATGGAAGTTGACACTTCCACGTCTGGCGCCGAGGAGGAACCTTCTAAGCAAGCGTCTAGGACAGCGGTTGTGAACCTACGGCATGTGTGTCAGAGTGGAGGTGGCGGCCACCGAAGAAGAGCCGCCTGTCCTGCCCCCTCCGCCATTGTTTCCCGCCGGCGCGGCTGCTCCTCCGCCAGCCGGGTGCTCCTGGAGCGGCTCCCCAAGCAGGCCGCACACGACCAGCCCCTGCCCCCCACAGCAGCCCCAGCCCCAGCTGCTGGGACAAGTTGGGAAGCGCCACTGACTGCTATGCACCATCTTTACTGAGAGGCAGCAAGCCAGAGAGTGGGGCTGCACCATGCCCGGGAACCTTCCTGGCACACAACCTGTCCTTCGGGGCGCTGCAAAGATGTGGCTCCTATCCAGGTTCCGGGGCCCCGCCAGAGCACCACCAGGCCCCTCGCCTGAGCCACGTCTTGCCGCCACAGCGAAGCAGGACACCTCAAAAGCCCAGCCAGCCCGCGTGGCAGAACTTTGGGCAGCGCTTGGAGCAGGGTCCCCGGCTGGGGCAGGCCTTCAGCAACAAACGGTGGCTGCTCCTCCAAAAACCGCTCCCCAAAACAACAACTCTGGGGAATCCCACCACCAGTGCCATCTTAAGCATACCAAGCGCCGTGGTGCGAAGATCCCTCCGCGCCCCCCCCCCCCCCATTTCCCAGAGTTGTTGACCTTTTTTAGGGAGCTGACCACGCTTACACATTATCTCTAACAAGCCCTTAGAACAAAATAAATGAAAAGGCAGAAGAAAATCTAATGAAGTCCTCAATTCCAAAGCAAGACTCATTCAAGACTCAGCAGTTCTTCTAATTCATCCTCATGATTCAAATCACCACATATCAAAAAGTTAAAGCAATCACCAGTTTGTTGTTCTTTAAATAAATTGATAGACACAGAGAATGAAGTTCCCGGCCAATTTGTGTTTAAGTACAAAGCTGACGTTTTCAAATATTGTGGGGGGTGGGGTTGTAAAGCAGTGACATCCTGAACCTAAAAAAGGACCCAAAACTTGGGTCACAAAGGCTGCAGCCCTAACTGCACTTACCTGAGAGTAAGCCCTGCTGAATCTAATAGGACCTTACTTCTGAGTAGACAGTAGGACTGCAGCAAGAAACACAGTTGGGAATTAGGGCTTTCTGTTTTAAGTCTCAACCAGAGGAAAATGTAATATTGGAGATTAGGGAGAAAGGAATATGAATAGATTGGGGGGAGGGGGCTGACGAGAGACCAAAAACCACAGGTAGCATAGGGTTGCCAGGTGTCCACTATTTGAGTGGACAGTCCACTTTTTCACATTATGTTCACTATTTTTTTCACAAAATAGTGGACATTTTTTTATTCAAAAGCTTTATGATGAAATGGTATTTTAATACGTGTTAAAATGTTTGTAAGAAAATATTAATTTAATTTAATTTAATTTAATTTAATTTAATTTAATTTAAACCACACACACACACACCCCGCTTGTCCACTATTTTTTGGAAGCAGACCTGGCAACCCTAGACAAGGCACACTTTCTGGGGAGCAAGACTCACACACAGTTGCTTGGGGCGAGGGACCATAATTGGGTTGTGCGTGTGTGTTTTTCAGAAAAATGTAGAATTGGAAAGGACCCTGCTGGTCATCTAGCCCAACCCCCTGCAATGCTTTTTAGCTTGCATCAGGGACGTCTTAGCCACTGAGGCTACTGGCGCAAGGTGCCACGGCCTGAGGAGGGAGACTGCACCCTCCAGCCCCGCCGGCAGCACCGCTCTCGCCCACCTCTTCTTGGGCTGTGGACACAGGAAGGCCATCGGCGAGCCTCCCGTCGAGGGCTCCCTGGACAGCAGCACTGTGCCGCCGCCGCGGCCGAGCAGGCAGAGGTGGAGCACAGCTGGCAGCGTCCCCACCCGCCCCTCCGCACCCTCTGGCTGCCCACTGCGCCTGGCCCTGCCTGGCGGAGTGCGAGGGGTGCCTGAGGGATCTTCGTGCCAGGGCGCCGGATTTACTTAAGACGGCCCTTAAAAACCTGCAGTGCCTTTTTTTTTTTTTTTTTTAGTTGGATAGGCAATTAACAGGCTTGTTTCACAAATAAGGGAGAAGGAGAAAGGAAGAATGGACAGTGAAATTGATGGAATATGCAGAACTGGACAAAATGACGGGAAGAATCCGAGAACAGCGGGAATTTAGAGGGGAAAGCGCGAACGCAGTCCCCCACTACCACAAATTATGCAGTCGAGTTTCCCGCATTTGGGGAAATCGCAGGGGTCAGCACACCCGCAGTGCAATGGATGAGCCTCACCCTGGGAAAACCTCCTTCATGATCAAGGTGTCTCCCCTGCCAGGTAAGTGAAATTGATGGAATATGCAGAACTGGACAAAATGACGGGAAGAATCCGAGAACAGCGGGACCAGAAATTCATCAAAGACTGGTTAAATTTACGAACTATTTGGAGAATGATTCTCAATGAATGTTTTGGACTTCCGGCGGCGACGCCATTGCGGGTGGTCGTGGGCTGCTTCGGCTGCGAAGCGCCCAGTCCATCCCGGGGGTTAGGAGCCCCGCTACCGCAAAGCGGGGCTCCGGTTGGGGTGCGGGAAGAGCGTCCCGCACCCTGGGCTCCCCGGCTGAAGAGAAGAGAAATCCTGGCAATGTTTGTATTTGATTTTTAGTTGTATTTGTTTTGTATGTGTATAAATGTAGGTGTGGTTATGGGTGTATGTGGTTATAAGTAAAAAATGTCAATAAATTCTTATAAAAAAAATGAATACGTTTATAGGACTTCAAGAAGCTCTGTAGTTAAATGCAGAAATATTATTGTAATTATGAATTTTATAGTGATTATATGATATGATATTTAAGCAATGATAGATTTAAGATGTATAGATTTAAGATAGAAATTTGAAAGCCATTGGAAGGTCTGAGGGAAGTCACGGCTATGATAGCCAAATGGATGAATATAGTGATTATTTATTTCTCGTAGTAGTTATAGATTAAAACAATAAAAAAATTTTTTAAAAAAAAATAAGGGAGAAGGAGGGTTGCTGGCTTGGTTTAGTTTGCCTTTGTTCTATACTGTAATGGTGATGATATTTTTCACGGGGCTTGGAGTGAGCGGGTGATGGCCAGCTGCTGGAATGAATGGGGTTGGTGCTAAATGGTCTGGCTTGCTTTACAACCCCTAGGGACCTTGTTGGTGGGGTGGGGTGGGGGTGAAAAAGGAGCTCACCCCCCAAGAAGAAGAAGCAGAAAAGTGAGGGGAGGAGGCTTCCCTTCACCGGGAAAGAGTTGCCCGTAACATTAAACACAGGACACAATTCAGCAGCTGCTGCTTCTCACAGCTCGGGCTAGAGAGAGCAGGACGGGCAAGGGGACCCTGCAAGCAGGGCTGCAAACCCAGCGTGGAGGGTTAGCGGCTGGATAATAATAATAAACTTTTATTTATATCCCACCCTCCCCGGCCGAAGTCGGGCTCAGGGTGGCTAACATCAGATACATAACATTGGTATAAAATCAAACAATAATTAAATTACCTCCTAAAAACATCTCAAAATCAAATTAAGTCTAATTAGATGGCTTTCCACAGGGTTAGGGTTGGGAACAGTAAGTGCTCCACTGAACTGAAATTTCAGCCTTCACGACATAGGAAAACAGCCAAGTAAACAGCTATTTTGGGAGGAATATTAACTGATATGCATGAAATTTCATATATAGCTATATAATCCCTAGTATAAGACCTTCGGAGCAGGCATTAAAAAAAAAAAAAAAAAAATGTCACCCCTCCATTATGGAACCCGGGGCGGCCGCCCCCCCTTGCTACGCCCCTGGAAGGGGCAAGTGGGCCCTCCTTCCGCCGTGGCCCCCTTGTGCTCCACTTCCCCTTCACCATTGCCCACGTCCCTCGCAGCAGGGCAGAGCACCAGGTGGCAACTGAGCAAAGCCAGGTGCCTGGGGAGGGGGGCGGGCCTGCGTCGAGTCCAGCTGAGCGCCGGCTTCATTTTTCTTTTTCTTTTTAGCCTTCTGGCTAAAAAGGGCCCTTAAAAATCTGCGTTGAATCTGGTGGTTTCAAAGGGGTCACTTTAAGACAGGCACCCCCAACCTTTCGGCCCTCCAGATGTTTTGGACTACAATTCCCATCATCCCTGACCACTGGTCCTGCTAGCTAGTTGTAGTCTCAAAACATCTGGAGGGCCGCAGGTTGGGGATGCATTCTTTAAGAGATTAAAAAAAAACTTTGCTGTAGATTGCTGCCACCTGTAACTAGAATTAACATGGTGTCTCTCTATAAAAGTAAACATAGGATTACTGGTTGTTTACTGTGGGATCTGCAATGTCTCTGATACACAAAATATGGTATGTAGATCCATTGTTCAATATGCGTGTTATATGTTTTATTTCCTAATTTGTAAAAAAAAACTACAGGCAGCCCTGTTAGGGAAGCTTTAAGTTTGATGGACTATATTGGGCGGGGGTAATAATAATAATAATAATAATAATAATAATAATAATTATTATTATTATTATTATTATTATTCTGTATTATTTAGAGTATGCATGGCTGACGAAGCCTGGCAGGGCAAAACAAGGTATTATTCCAGGATTCCTTGTCTTAAGTTCTTTCATCTGATACCTGCATACAGCAACTATATTTTGCAAAGGCATCTGTTAAGATCTTTCGTATCTATACTTTGCAAAGGCGTATGTGGAACATTACAAAGAACAAGTTCATTTTCTGCGAGTACTGCTTCTTAAAGTTGTCATGTCTGACAGTATGTGGAACACACATAAAAACTTCTATTTGGACATTACGTATGTAAGGACGGATCTATTTGTATTTCCCATTGAAAATGTTGGTCTTTAATCGCTTCTACTTAATTTGATAATGTGAAAAGAGGTACAGTGGTACCTCGGGTTAAGAACTTAATTCATTCTGGAGGTCCGTTCTTAACCTGAAACTGTTCTTAACCTGAAGCACCAGTTGCACCGCCAGAGCACAATTTCTGTTCTTATCCTGAAGCAAAGTTCTTAACCTGAAGCATTGTTTCTGGGTTAGCGGAGGCTGTAACTTGCAGCGTATGTAACCTGAAGCATCTGTAACCCAAGATTTCACTGTATGTTTATATGATGTATGAAGAATTCATATAGTTAAACCCAGCCAGGAACTGATATACACCCAAAGAAATCTGCCTTTTTTCCTGTTGGCGAGGGCCGCAGACACATTGCAGGCTCGGGATTCTCTCCCAGCCAATGTGAAGCAAAGCACCCTTTTCTAAAAGTGAGCCTCCATCGTTTTACTAGCGCTCCCTGCCTCGGTTTTCCTTGCCTTAGTCCACCACCTGGCTTCTGATACACTTTCCAACATTGCCCCAAAGCAGTTGCTTTTGGAATACCACCAACTGCCCCAAACAGACAAAACAAAAGAAAAAAAAATTCCTTCCAGTAGCACCCTTAGAGACCAACTAAGTTTGTTCTTGGTATGAGCTTTCATGTGCATGCACACTTCTTCATATTCTTCAGTGTATCTGAAGAAGTGTGCATGCTGCCGCATTCTGGATTAGTTGCAGTTTCTGGGTCACCTGCAAAGGTAGCCCCACGTTGAGTGCATGGCAGTAGTCGAAGTGGGAGATAACCAGAGCATGTACCACTCTGGGAAGGCAGTTGGCGGGCAGGGAGGGTCTCACCCTGCGTCCCAGATGGAGCTGCCCTGGACACAGAATGGACCTGCGCCTCCATGGGTCCAAAATGACTCCTTCACACCCACCTGCCCCATCCCCCAAGAACAGTACTTCTGTCTTGTCAGGATTCAACCTCAGTCCCCTCTGTCATATAAGGGAGGAAAGTGGGTACAAACAGCTCTTTTTTTGGGGGGGGGGGAATTCCCACTTTCCACATGGGTATCAAAGCAGAAGTCTGGAACAATGTCTGCCTGCTGCAGCATCATCCGTCTCTCTCCAATACATCATTTTCACTGGTACCCCAAGGGAATAGACCAGCAGGAATATTTTGGGGGCAACTGGGATGGCAATGGTCACACCGTGTCTGTCATTCTTTACAAAGGCGGACAAAGCTTTTTGAGAGCCCTAAACAGCGAGATCCTGTGGGAAGGATTAAGCGGAAAGGTTACCCTGCAAATTGTCAGCATGGCAGCCGACACGAGCCAAATGGTGTTCAAAAATAAGTTGCTGGGCTGTGAGCCACCAAACAGCCCCACAAGGACATGCAAATATTTTGTTCCAACTTGAAGAATTGCCTTAATCCCTTTGTCACGCAGCCAACCTTAGAGCTTAGTTTCCATGGAGTTTGGAAGACAACTTGGCACACACAGAAGGAGGCAGTGAGATCAAATGTTCGGCCTCCCAGTTGCTGCTACTCAAAATAGAGCATTAAGGACCAGGTGCGCAGCCTGGGGGTCATTTTGGACCCATGGAGGCGCAGGTCCATTATGTATCCAGGGCTGCTCTATCTGGGATGCGGGATGAGACCCTACCTGCCCGGAGTGACACATGCTCTGGTTATCTCCCACTTTGACTGCTGCAACGCACTCTACGTGGGGCTACCTTTGAAGGTGACCCAGAAAATACAACTAATCCAGAATGCAGAAGCCAGACTGGGGATTGGGACAGCTGAAACCACATAACACCGGTCCTGAAAAATCTACATTGGCGTTGACCTTGAAAACCCTCAACAGCCTCGGCCCAGTAGACCTGAAGGAGCGTCTCCAGCCTGGACACCAGGGTCCCTCTCCCCAGGGCCTTCTGGTTCCCTCCCTGTGAGCGAGGCGAGGGGAACCCAGGAAGAGGGCCTTCTCGGTGGTGGCGCCACCCTGTGGAATGCCCTCCACGATGTCAAGATAAACAACTACCGGACATCTGAAGGCAGCCCTGTTGGGAAGTTTTTAATGACTGTGTTTAAATTACAGTAGGTAGCCGTGTTGGTCTGCCAGTCGAAACAAAATAAAAATTCCTTCCAGTAGCCTTAGAGACCAACTAGTTTGTTCTTGGTATGAGCTTTCGTGTGCATGCACACTTCTTCAGATGTGTGCATGCATTTTGAACCTTCTGTTGGAAGCTGCCCAGAATGGCTGGGGAAACCCAGCCAGATGGGCAGGGTAGAAATAATAAATTACTACTACTACTACTACTAATATTATTATTATTATTATTATTATTATTATTAATATTAGACTGAGCTAGGCAAGCCATGTTCTGACCCCCACGTCTCTGAGGCTGCAGACCAAACTTCATCATTTTCAATCTGGAGATTCTTCTCCCTGTCATCCTGTTTGCAGTTATTTTAACTTAATGCCAGGAACTGTGTCTGCTTGGCTCGGACCACGACATAAGCTTCTGAGATATAAATCACATTTTATTTTTACATAGCTCGTCTGGCCAGCTTGCTATGCAGGCAGGTCAAAGGCTGGGCAGGGCTCCAGGGGCAGAGCTTTTCCGAAAGATCTCCATCACGTTGCAGTGAACATGCAGCCCTCACTCTGCGTGTGCCAACTGGGGGCCCTGGCACAGCCCTGCCCTTTTATGGACCTTGGTTGTCTCGTTCAGCACCCTTAAACATATTTTATTGCATCTCTCTATCATTCAGGGGTGGGGTATCCCCCCCCTCCGCTGTCTTCCCTTTTTTTAAATTAACTTTTATTTGCTTCTCACATTACTACATTGATCCATTCAAAAGAAAACACCTTTTAACTTTTTTGCTGTACGTGATACATATATATATATATATTATATATATATATATATATATATATATAGTATATGTATCCAAACATCCTTCTGCAATTTCACCCTTAGTGTCCCTACAACCTTGGCCCCATTAGATTTACAGTGGACTCTCGGGTTGCGAATGTGAGCCATGCATGAGGCACGTTCGCAACCAGCAGCGTCCGCAACCCGCAACCCCGCATCTGCGCACGCACGGGTCACAATTCAGCGCTTCTGCGCATGCAGAACCCATTCCGGTACTTCCAGGTTCGGTGCGGTGCACAACCTGAAATTGTGCAACCTGAAGCGGCTGTAATCCAAGGTATGACTGTATTTTGATATCCTTTCATTGTGTTCAAACAATATACTGTATTTTTCCATGTATAAGACTAGGTTTCCTCCCTTAAAAATAATGGGAGGGCACGTCTTATAAACGGATACATCTCCCCCCATTTTCCTAAATCTGACCCCCAAAATAGGGAGTGTCTTATAGACAGAAAAAATAGGTACAGAAAAATATAGTACAGTGGTGCCTCGCTGACGAAAATTCTGTTACTGTTTAACGCATTTTATGATTTCGTCTACATTTTTAGCTGCCCCGCAAGACGAAAAAGTCAATGGGAGAAAAGACGATTTTTTTTTAAGCGAAAACTAGCGGTTTGCATTGGTGCTTCGCAAGACGAAAAAATCGCTCTACGAAGACACACATCTACCCTCTTGTAAGGCGAATTACCTTTTGTCTACGAGGAGACTCCTCCCACTGTATTTTAAATATTAGCCCATAGAATCTTTATTTTCATTGTAACTTTGCGGATTTTAGTCTAAACATATCAATAAATTTCTTTTCGAACACTGTTTTCCCATAGATTCATCTACACATTCCCATTCTTTCTTTAAGTTTTGGTTAGAATGTAATCTGATTTGGTTAGAATGTAATCTCTGAATGTAATCAGAGAAAGGGCAGAACTCCTCAATGCCTTCTTTGCCTCGGTCTTCTCCAAAAAAGAAAACAATGCCCAACCTGAAGAATATGGAGCAGATGATTCAGCAGGGGAAACACAGCCCAGAATAAGTAAGGAGGTAGTACAAGAATACTTGGCTAGTTTAGATGTATTCAAGTCTCCAGAGGCCAGATGAACTACATCCAAGAGTATTAAAAGAACTGGCAGAGGTGATTTCAGAACCACTGGCAGTAATCTTTGAGAATTCCTGGAGAACAGGCGAAGTCAGAGATACATACAATGTTTTGAATTATATATTGATGGTTATTCACTTTATCCCACACATCGCTCCTGCTTCCCAGCCGATTTGCCTTCCCCTGACAACAAAGAATGGCAACAGCAGATACAATTGGCTTTAAATATAATGCTCACTTCTCAGAGCAAAGGAGAACTGGAGAGAAGGGGGCCAATTTTACCCTTAGGGGAAATTTCATCTCAGGAGTACTGACCTTTCCGAGAAAGCAAATTAAATTATCTTTCTCATCTTTTACTAGGGCTGTGACATCATTAAAATTCACGTTACATACCAGCGTACTTTGTTTTGTATTCATAACCTTAAACCAAAATTAATCAGCTGTCACATGGAGTTAACATAGTTGTTAATGGTTCCCGACCAAAATACACATTGTTTCTGGAGATGAGGGCAGAGGGGAAGGCAGCTTGCATGGACATCCTGTTTTCCACAGAGCTAAATTTCAGGGTCAGGGTTTTTTTTCTGAGGGGTGGCCTGTGAGTGTTGAGCCACGGAGCCTAATTCCAATGGCAGAAGTGAGCCCTTGAACACTGAAAGTCAGAGGACATCTTGTCATGCTCCTAGCCCTGAGTAACAATGCATGCAATGACCTGGAGGAAGGAGCATCAGAAACGCTATGTTCCGAGGAATACGGTTGTTCTATGGGATGAGGATAAACACAAATTCTACACTTGGGTTTAAACTTTGGTTTAAAGGGAAAGAAGGTGGCAGTTTTTCACTGCTATAGAGGCACACATGAAGCTCTCTGTTGCCACAGTATGTGTGTACTCCCTTTTGAAGGTATCTGCAATACCCCATCCTCTATCTAAATGGCATTCCTCTGTTTCAGGACTCTGAAATGGCCACCACAGTTCAAGAGCACCCTACAACTGAGTGAATATAGGGTTAGATTTTTTGAGGGCAAAGGCAATCTTCAGATGATCTGGTTCTTAATTCCAGTTGGACCGCCTTTATGGTCCTAACTCCCAATGAGACACTAACTCTCTGCTTGAATCTTTCTCCAAACAGGCCTGAATTTGGATTTGACTTTGTCTGGGGTCTAGGAATGCTAAAACATGCTTTATTGGATCTCGTTAATTGTACATACATTAGGCATGCTAGCCCACTTTCCAATAAGACACAATTTTGCATATTTGCGTGCACTTTGTTGTATGTGCAGATTTGTATCCTCTTTTGTAGGTAGGGTGGAATGTTCAAATATAAATCAGGGCCACACATGGGTAATAAGATATCCGACAGACAGAATGTCAGCAGGTGCAACTTGTTCCATTAATTTCCATACCAGGGAACATTTAACCTGTCGAATTTCTGCCTGCCACAGTCAGAGGCAATATGCCTCTGAATACCAATTTCTGAGAATTACAGGTGGACAGAGTGATGTTGCACTAATGTTCTGTTCACAGGCTTTCCACTGGAAACTTGCTGGCCACTGTGAGAAAGCGGGTTCTTCTTCATGTAGAGTACTTGTTGTGGTGGGGGCCAGCAAGTCACTCCTCTGTTGCTGGGCGGGTTAGGATAGATGGTCTCTTGTAATTGGGTCCTGGGTGTAGTTGGGGAGATTTGTATGTTGCAAATTTGTTGATTAACAGCACAGGGACTCATTTTTCCTCTTCACTGCGTGCATCGGATCTCCCGCCCTCCCTCCCTATTATTAGGCCTCTGCGTATGACCTTGCTATGCCTGTCATGGGGTCGTCTGCTTTTGGGGCAGGGGCCTGGTAGGAATTTTTCCATTTGGCTGATTGGCTGGTGCCATCTGGTTTTCGCCTACTGCATAGCAATTAGTCACAACTTGTAAGGTTGGCGGTTAGGCATTGGTTATTATTGGTTGGTGGAGGGGTCAGAATTGACGGTGGCTGCCCCTCCAATGCTGCTGCTGCGGGGGAATTCCGTTAAAGGAATCCAGGGGCTCGCCATGCTTTTGTCCGTATCCCCTGGTTGGGGGCCAGGGCCACGCAAGAGCCCCTGGGAGCATTTGGGGAGAGGCGAGGGCCAGACCCCCGGCTCCCATTCTCTCCCCAAAGGGTTTTCCCCTTACTGACAAATGTCAGTTCTGTCCTAGCGGGACAGATAGTCTGAACCAATGCCTAAGCAGCCACTCACATACCGGTAATTTGTATTTCAATAAAGTTGTGGCCATGGCAGATGAAGTTGATTGAATATATGGAACTCGCAGAACTGACCGCGAAACTCCGAGACCAGAGGGAAGAAACGGTGCAGGAGGATTGGAAGAAATTTAAAGACTATTTGAAACGACGTGAAAAGATAGACATTTGAATTTGAAATCAGAGGACATTAAGGCTACAGTAATGTCAGAAGTTAGATTAAAATAGGATATAAGAAGTAGTTAGAAATAAGGTATGTTTATTTTTATTAAATTAAGATTAGAGTTATGATTATTGGTTATAAAGATTAAGATTAGATGAGAAAGAGGATTTTACAATGTTATAAAGTTACTAAAGAAGATTAGAAATGAACGCAGAAGAGAGGACGTGAGGAGGTCCCAATATAATGTTAAGAATAAGATAAGGATAGGGAGATTTTTGTATTTTTGTAGTTTTTGTAGTTTTTTTGTTGTTTTGTTGTATGTTTTATTGTTTGTTTTATTGGAATTTTTTAAATAAATTCTTTATTAAAAAAATCAATAAAGTTGTGGCCAAAATAATGCCAAAAACCTTAAACTTAAATTCATGTCTGAAGTGTGATTTATTTTGAGGGGTGGATTTGGGGACCTCGACACGGAACAGGATGTTGGACAAAATGGGCCATTGCCCTGATCTAGCAGGATCATATTATGTTGTTAAGTTTGGATAACTTCAGGATGAAATTCTTTAAAAGCAAGCAGTCCGTGACATTTGTTGTGGTTATTTATATCTCAAGACAACCACAGCAATTTTATCAGTTCAACCAGTCACTATTTTCTTCTTTTCTTCTTCTTTTTTTATAAGGAATTTATTGGTTTTTACAAAACAAAGAACAACATATCAACACAAACACAAACACAAACCCAACACTCAAACCATAATAAAACAAATACAAATACACCAACAATTCTTTTTCTTGTTTTCACAAAAAAAAACTTTTCTTGTTCGAATCATTACAGGTGACTTCCCCCGTTTTCTCTCCTTTGGTTCCAATTCCAATTTTACTTTAATAACTTCTCATCTCTGAAATTAATTCATTTAAAAATCCAAACTAAACATACTTCTTAAAATCTTATTTTTACTTCACAATAACCTATCACTCCTTAACTTAAATCAAATCTATTCCACATATAACTTCATGAAAATTAAAAATACAACTTCATAACCCAACATATTACTTCTTAAATCAAATCATATCAAACATCTTCTTTCACTTAGACTGCTGCTGATAAAAAGAAAAAAAAATCCAAATATCTCATCTCTAGTTCAAAACTTAAAATCTTAACACA
>OFHU01001245.1:0-15564 GCA_900245905.1 Lacerta viridis
GGTGACAAACTCATACATAAAGAAAAGCAATTAACCAATAATCATACAGCATCCTTATACATATGCATAAACTACTGACCAATGAACGTTGTGTACTTCTATAATAATTAAGTGATTAATCAACTATATTAGCAACTATAGTAGCAAAGCTTTATCATGCCCTAATGTCAGCAGCCCTTTGTTGTTAGGCAGTGCGTGTCATCCTCATGTTATGCTTGTGATCTTTTCTGTATAACATACTTAATCATAGGAAGCCTGTGATGTTGGCAACATATATTAATCTTAGGATATTGTATATGAACCCAGGGTCACACCATTGTGCTTGTCAGAGATGTGGAACGGACGAACTTTCTGCCCTACTGCACCTGCAGCATGGTGTGCCAACTTACCAGCTTGTGGAGAGTTGAAGTACATCACGCTGCGATGTGCACAGGCACATCCTGTATTATTCCCACATGTCCTCTGTTTTTGTTTTTTCATGGTGTGTTGAAGTGACTTGAGATGACACCTCCCATTGATCGAGGGAGAGGAGGTCTTCAACAGGTAAAGGGGGCTGTGTGACACATTGTTGGGCAAGAATTGTCATGACTTGTGCTTTTGCCTTGCGTTCCGCAACTAGTGAGATACTATTTGTGATTGTTCTCATTAATATAGGTAATAGGCAAGGGAGTAATATGCATCCTATGGCTATGAAGCCTATGAGGGCCACAATGGCCTGCAATCCTGGAAGTTTAGGGAACCAGGATCCAAAAACATCTTGCAAACTGAAACCTTTCCAGATTTGATCTGGATTGTGTGTAAGCTGACGTATTTCTGTGGTGAGTGTTTGAACTACTTTGCCAACCGGATCGATTTGGAGGCAACAGTTGGTGAGGTTGAATTTTCCGCAAACTCCGCCCTCACGCGCCAATAAATAATCCAAAGATAAGCGATTTTGATAAACAGCGGTGCGTATCTGATCAGTGGCCTTCGCTATGGTGTTGAGGGCCTTATCAATGCGTTGACCAGCTAGGTCCAGGACGGCTTGTAGGCGGATTATACGATTAAGCATGTAAATGGGAGTTCTATACCCCCAAGAGCCATCCTCGGCCCAGGTGGCAAGGCCATATGTGCAAACAATTCGCTCAGATGACCAAACATCCCCTTTGTATTCATCAGGATTTTTGCAGGGGAAATCAGAAAATGCAGAATCAATGGATCTTCGACGGCGGGGTCCCAATTGATCATACACAGGGACACCAAGGACCTGACGATTACGCAAGGGAAGGAGGAAAAAGGAGGGTTTGATCCAGCCAAGGGTGCAGGAACCAGACCAATTGGTGGGGAGAATTTCATAAGCAAACTTTCCACATACCCAATACATGTTGTGTGGGGCAGGCCAGGACATGGGGGTGGTAGAATTCAAAAAGGAAAGAAAAGACATGTTATAATGTGGAGGGGCACTCAAATTACCAGGTGAAATCCATGTGGTGTAGGTAACATCCCATATCCCCAAACAAATTAAATCACCCACAGGGATAGAACCATTGCGAGTAAAACAATTGTGACCAACCAAATTTGTAGTGAGTGACCAAATCATGTCCTGACTGGAGGTACGAGCGGTAATATTACCTGCTATTGACATGTTATTAAAAGTTTCAGGGGAGGCTTCAAGAGCTTCCCATGGCCATTGTTCACCCATGTTAGTTCCTCCACAAACAAAACAATTTTTAATGCTAAGTTCTTTTGCAATATCTTCTGCTAACTCTAAAAACAAATTAGTAGCTTTCCTGCTAAGCTGTAAAGGGTTAGAAGACAATTTGTCCAAAGAGTCATAGACGGACCAACGAGAAGAGCGTTGAGAGCCCTCGAACAGTTCAGATACAGTGACTGTAATGTACGTGACAGGATCGGAACCGGTGCCATCGATGCCAAAGCCATAGCTGACGATGGGGGGATGAGCACGGCTGAAGGACAAAGAGACCATGTTGGCGTGGCCTCGCTGAAAGGAGGTGATGTGAGGGCAACCGGTGTAGCCACCGCCAGTATAGTCACAGACGCATTGCCAGCCATTGCACCGGGAGGAACCTGCGCAGGGATGCCAGGTTTCAGGGGAACCGAATTGCCACAATACATTAGCAGCGCACAAATACTTGTGATTAGAAGTATATGCAGCAATCCAGGAAGCGGAGCCACAAGGGACACCCAGTCCCTTGGAGAGAGCAGTACAGGAATCAAAGGAGAGGGTGATTGCTTCATCGCCTTGCTTCAGGACTGCCGTGGAGTTGAGGTAGTAGAGGTGGCCACCGCCTACGGGATTTGGACGTTGAGAGGTTTTTGCCAGTCCGGCCCACACGGTGACGTTCAGGCGAACAGGAGTCTCTGGGCGATAGCAAACTGTCCCGGATGAGGAATTACAAAGGTGATACATGGTAGAGTTGTGCAGGCAGGTACGATGCAAAGGGCGACAGGCACGTGGTTGTTGAGTGTGGTAAACCAACGTTGAGGTAATCGCGTCGCCTTTACGTGCTTTGGTGATGCACTGGCGGCAATCATCAGTGCCTGCAGAGGAGGAATTAAGAGGGGGGGGCAGAGGTAGAAGGAGGAGGAGAAGGAGAAGGGGGAGAAGGGGGGTTGGGGGGAGAGTGGTAGGGTCGAACAGCCCGGGCAGGAACCCAGATGACGTCATTCTGGAACTGGACAGCCGCGTAGCCTCTGGCATGCGTGATGAGTTCTGCAGGACCTTTCCACGTTGGATCTGGCAGGTGGCGAAAAAGGACCAGCGGCTTGACTGGGCGAGCTGCTGGAGAGGTAGAAAAATGACGGGTGGCCGCAGAAGTCGGTGGCGAACCCGTGAGGTTTAAAAAATTCAAAGTAAATAAACACAAATTGAGGCGATTTTGGAGCTCTGGAAGAGTGGGGGCGCCCTTATGGGGCTCAAAACGATCAAGGGCTGTCTTGAGGGTTCGATTCGCTCTCTCCGCTACAGCCTGTCCGCGCGCATTGTATGGAATTCCGAACTTATGAATTATGCTCCATTTATGACAAAATTGAGCAAAGGCCGAGCTAGCATACGCAGGCCCATTGTCAGTTTTTAACTGTCTCGGGCGGCCAAGGACAGAAAAAGAGCGAATGCAGTGGTTGATGACATGTTTCACCTGCTCACCCCTCTGGGGGGAGGCAATGATAAAGCCAGAAAAAGTATCAACTGAAACATGCAAAAATTTCCAGGGCGAGAATGGTTGGTAGTGAGTAACATCCATCTGCCAAATCTGGCAGGCGGAGGTGCCCTTTGGATTAACTCCAATTGGGACAGGAGGCAGCTTGGCGGCTGCAAGTGGGGCATTGTTGAATAATGGCCGTAGCCTCGGCTTCGGTAATGCCAAATTCTTTGATGAGAGCCTTTTTATTTTGATGGTAAAAAGAATGACTCTCCCATGGGGTTATGGCTTGGAGAGAAAATAGTGAGGGGCCTTGAGACGCAGCGTGATCTGCACGATCATTGCCTTCCTGTAGGGGGCCCGGGAAGGGCTGATGGCTTCGAATGTGGGTGGCAAAAAACGGAGCAGAGCGTTTCATGATGGATTGTTGAATGGCAATGAAGAGAGACATAAGATCAGGCTCAATTGAGGGGGAGAGATAAGCAGAGTAAATAGTAAGCAGGATTTGAGTGACATACAGACTGTCCAGGATAAGATTAATGGGCTGCTTAGGGAAGCGTTGAAGCGCGAGCAGAGCAGCAGCCAATTCAGCGCGTTGAGCAGAACGCTGAGGAGGGGTAATTAAAGTATGCCATTTAGTATCGAACCAAACACAGGAGCCATAAGTTTTACTTCCATCTGCAAATAATGTCAAGGCATCAGGAATAGGACCATTGGCTAATGGGGGATCCCAAGAAAGAGGCACATTGCGCAGAAGTTGAAATCGGGGATCAGAGGGAGGATGACAGCTCACTTGTCCAGGCCAATCTGCAAGGGCAGATTGCAGGGCTTCTGAATTGGTGAAAAATGTGTCCCAAACAGTCAAGGAACAGGGGACAAAGAGGGTTTCAGGTTCACATCCAAGAAGAGCTTTTGCGCGAAGGCGGCCCTTAGCACAAAGTTGAGCAAACTGAGAGGGTTTGGGATTTATAGTTGCACGAGGTGTGTGGGGGAGATGCAGCCATTCCAGAATCAGTACTGAGCCGGTGGAGGGAATTTGAATGAGAGCAGCTGTTGGTAAGGAGGGGGTATTTAACAATGCAAGAGAGAGAGAAACATTTGAGGCTGCACGATCAACCCACTTAGTTTGCAGAGCATCTTCAACCAAATGTACAACTTGCCATTGGGCAGGAGTTAGAACAATGGGATCTGAGGGCTTTAAGCCTCCTCGCAAAGCTTCAAAAAGGGGGGTTAATTCTGATGTGGATAACCCTAAATAAGGACGAATCCAATTGACAGAGCCCAGATATTGTTGAAGGCGAACAAGGGTAATAGAGGGCCCAAAGGAAAAACGGGGAAAAGAAGGAGTGGCAGCAGAAGCAAGGACCTTGTGACCTAAATAAGAGAAAGGGGGTGTAAATTGCACTTTTTCTGGAGCGATGACAAGACCTGCGCGATTAAGGATGTCAGTTAATTCCGGCAGCGCGTGGCGTACTGTCCCAGGGGGTCCTGGGGCAGAAATCAGTAACGTCATCCATATAATTGTAAACCAGCCAAGAAGGGTGGGCTTTGCGAAATGGCAAGAGGGCATTATTAACAAAAAATTGACACATAGTGGGGCTATTCAGCATCCCCTGTGGAAGGACCCGCCACTGGAACCGGCGAGTGGGTTGGCTATTATTGAGGACAGGAATGGTAAAGGCAAAGAGTTGCCTGTCCTCTGGATGAAGGGGAATAGTGAAGAAACAATCCTTAAGATCCACCACCATCAAATCATATGAGGCAGGAATAAGATTGGGATTCGGGAGACCACACTGTAATGGTCCCATGGGCTGAAGGATGGAATTGATAGCACGCAGATCATGTAAAAGACGCCACTTCCCACTTTTCTTTTTGATGAGAAATACTGGGGTATTGTATGGGCTAAGAGATGGTTCAATATGTCCTAAAGACAATTGTTCTTCAACCAGAGAGGTAAGGGCAAGCAGCTTTTCAGAAGGAAGGGGCCATTGGTCAATCCAGACAGGATCAGGCGATTTAAGAGACAGCTTTAAAGAAAAAGGGTGGGGGGGTTCTGCCATTTATCAATCAAGATGCAAGCGTGCACCAAATTGAGACAACAAATCACGGCCCCAAAGATTAATGTGGAGAGGGACAATGACCGGCCGAATGTGAGCAACAGTTTGGGAGTGAGAAATAGTCGCAGAAAGCCAATCTTTGCTGATCGCGGCAGCTTGGAAACCGCCCACACCACGGACAGCTGGAGAAGAGTCAGTTTCCCAGGTAGCAGGCCACTCAGCTTCCCGGATGACCGAAACGTCAGCGCCAGAATCTAGAAGACCAGAGAAGCGGAGGCCATTCAGTACTACCTCCAAAACTGGGCGCGACAGAGTAAGGGGTTGGGAGAGAGCCAGCAGCTCAGGGGAAGGATCAAGGGGGAAGGGAAAAAGGTGAGCAATGGGCTGAGAAGGAGAGATTGAGGCTGGAAAATCACAATAGACTTGCAAAGAGAGGTTAGAGGCATCAGGAATTTGAAGAATGCCAGGAATCGCATGAACGCCAATGCTTTCAGCTGCTGGGTGGGGGAAAATAAGAGCTTGGCCAAGGCAGGGGCAAGGTGCTGTAATGCGAGCCTTTAAAGGAAAGGGAGCACGAGGGAAGAGCAAATCAAGACTCTCAGCCGCAACAGCATCAAAACAGGGAGAAGCAGAGGAGGCAGCCTTTGGAGCAGGGCTGGCTGCAAGCCCCTGACTCAGTTTCCCGCAGCCGGAGAGCTGTCAGTGGCTGGGGACTTGGCAGAGGCTGGGGCAGATTTGCATTGATTTGCCCAGTGAAATCCGCGGCGGCACTTCGGGCAGACAGTTTTGGGCTTAGATGATGGATCGCGGGTGGCGGAAGAAGGGCGTGCAGCGCCACCACCAGGCATCCTACATTGGGCTTTGAAGTGCCCAGGACGGCGGCAATTGAAGCAGGTGCCTGAAGGTTTATTACCCTGAGTAATTGCAGCAGCTAACGTTTCCATGGTATATGTCTGTGTTCCTACAATTCTACAGGCATTAAGGAAATCAGCCAAAGAAGAATCAGGATTAGACAAAAGAGGCTGAAGTAAGCGCTGGCAATCTTTGTTAGCATTTTCATATGCCAGACCTTTCATTAAAGCATTCTGAGCCTCATAATTGGGAACTTGGCGTTCCACGGAACGTTGAAGGCGGTCGATAAAAGAGGAATAGGGCTCAGAAGGGCCCTGCACGATCTTAGAAAAAGACTGGGTAGCTGTGCCAGAATCCTCCACTTTGGTGAAGGCTTGCAAGGCAGCAGTAGCGACATGGGTAAAGATGGCGGGGGGGTACAGAAGTTGATCATCAACAGTGTCATACCGGCCAGTGCCATAAAGGCGGTCAGCAGTGATGGTGGGATCCTGCAAGCGGTTTGCCAATTCAATGGAATTATGGCGATACTCCTGGTCCCAGACAACATACTGAGCACCAGTAAGACACATACGGGCAAGATCAACCCAATCCTGGGGAAGCATGAAATAGGAATTAGAAAGAGTGTTAAAGAGTCCTTGCGTATATGGACTTGAAATGCCATACTTGGTGCAAGAAGATTTGACTTCCTTAATCATATCAATGGGAATTTGAGACCAGGTAGCAAGTGCAGTGCCAGTGGTCGCACTGGTAGAATAAGTGACAGGAAAGGCAGAGAACGCAGCCATCTCCTCAGGCGAAAGAGTGCCATTGTGAGAAGCCTTAAGGAGAGCAGCACGCACATTACCGATAGAGGGGCAAGGGGTGCGGGACGAGGCAGGCACAGGCAAGACAGGAGATGGTGGGGGTGCGGGGGGAAGCTTGGGAGATGGGCAGGGAGAAAGAGGAACCTGAAGGGGAGCTGTCGGGAGAGGGGGGGTGGTGCCAAGGATGAGAGCATCAGAAGGAGCAACAACGCGTACAGAAGAATGATAGGGAGGGGGATCCAATAAGGGTTTCATGAGAGAATGGTCATGAGCCAGGAGGCATTCAAAGACCATTTTCCAGGCACTAAGAATCTTAGGCGGCGCGCGTGGGGAGGTATGGAGAAAATCACCAACCTTCCTCCACGTAGCTGGTTTTAGAGAGCCACCTTCAGGATACGATGGGCAATGGTCCCACACGTATTGCAGCAAAGAGGCAAGTTCAGATTTAGAGATGGAATTTTGAAGAAACTTGCCATGAGAATGCAACAAATAGAGGTTTCTCTTGGTAAGTTCACGCAGCTCCAAAAAGTGGCGTTGCTGGGGCTGCGAAAACCCACCCCCCATACTCACGAGAGAAGATCACGGCTGCCAGCAGCGACGTAGATCGTGTGCACGGCTTTTTCCAAGCGATGAAGAATGGGAGGTCCAAGGACGCATTCGAGAAAAAAAAATCCAAAAATAAAGGCTTTTTTTGAACGAATCGCATCGGGGTCACCAGATGTAGAGATTTGGCCGATGTTGCTAAGGGCTAAAAGGCTACTACATAGGTGGGCTTCTCGTGGTGGAGAAGAAAGACCATACGTGCCAAGTATCGATCGAGAGACGAGAGCAAAGGGGCCCTCGGTACCTCCCATATTTATTGGTGACAAACTCATACATAAAGAAAAGCAATTAACCAATAATCATACAGCATCCTTATACATATGCATAAACTACTGACCAATGAACGTTGTGTACTTCTATAATAATTAAGTGATTAATCAACTATATTAGCAACTATAGTAGCAAAGCTTTATCATGCCCTAATGTCAGCAGCCCTTTGTTGTTAGGCAGTGCGTGTCATCCTCATGTTATGCTTGTGATCTTTTCTGTATAACATACTTAATCATAGGAAGCCTGTGATGTTGGCAACATATATTAATCTTAGGATATTGTATATGAACCCAGGGTCACACCATTGTGCTTGTCAGAGATGTGGAACGGACGAACTTTCTGCCCTACTGCACCTGCAGCATGGTGTGCCAACTTACCAGCTTGTGGAGAGTTGAAGTACATCACGCTGCGATGTGCACAGGCACATCCTGTATTATTCCCACACCACCCAATCCAGCTCCAGGTGGAATTGAATCCGCACTCTGATTGGCATACAGGAGTATCCCGGAATTAGCCAATCACGTGGGGCCCATTGTGTAAATAGTGTATATAAAGCAAACGTTTTGGGGGAACTACATTCCTCACTACTATGAGCTGAATAAAGAGCATGAAAGTCACACTGGACTCCGAGTATATTTCAGTCCCACTTTTCCTTAGGGTGTCCCTGTTTTCATGGGAGAAATGTTGGAGGGCATGGAGATCTCCGACCCCAGAGCTGTCTGAAGACAATCCCGTATAGGGAAGTTAATGTTTTATTATGTTTTATTATATGTTGGAAGCTGCCCAGAGTAGCTGGGGCAACCCAGTCGGATGGGTGGGGTATAAAAAGTAAAATTGTCATGGTGGAATGGGATGTCCCTATTTTCATGGGAAATGTTGGAGGGTTGGATCTCCGACCTCAGAGCCATCTGAAGGCAATCCTGTATAGGGAAGTTTTTTTTTAATGTTTAATGTTTTATTATGTTTTTACATACAGGTGAAACTCGAAAAATTAGAATATCATGGAAAGGTTCATTTCTTTCAGTAATTCAACTTAAAAGGTGAAACTAATATATGAGATAGACTCATGACATGCAAAGCGAGATATGTCAAGCCTTTATTTGTTATAATTGTGATGATTATGGCGTACAGCTGATGAGAACCCCAAATTAACAATTTCAACTTTGGGGTTTTCATCAGCTGTGCGCCATAATCATCACAATTATAACAAGCAAAGGCTTGACATATCTCGCTTTGCATGTCATGAGTCTATCTCATATATTAAACTCCAGTAGCTAATGAAAACAATTGCTTACATAAATGGACTTTTTCACAATATTCTAATTTTTCGAGTTTCACCTGTATGTTGGAAGCTGCCCAGAGTGGCTGGGGAAACCCAGTCAGATGTGTGTGGGGTATAAACAGTAAAGTTATCGTTATGGAATGGGACGTCCCTATTTTCATTAGAGAAATGTTGGAGGGTCTGCAATCTGCTGCCAGGCCAGGTCCAAGGTATTACTATTAGTATAAAAAGCCCCTAACAACTTGGGGCGGTTTCGCTACGGCATTGCCTTGCCCCACAAGCCCCCGCTTTGGATGGGGGCCTTGGCATTAATACACGTGCCCGTGCCATAGAACACAAGTACCACTTGTGTAAAAACTTGGTCGTTCACTGCGACAGGACCTGCCCTTTGGAACTCCCTGCCAATTGATCCCAAGCAGGCGCCTTCACTGTTTGGCACCTGCTAAAAGCATTCTTGCTTAGACAAGACAAGCCAGACGCTTAGAAAGTATGCATTAGTTTTAATCTGTTTTAATCTGTTCTGTTGTGCTTTTAACCTTCTGCAATTAATAATTAATAATAATAATAATAATAATAATAATAATATTTTATACCCTGCCCATCTGGCTGGGTTTCCCCAGCAACTCTGGGCAACTTACAGCATATCTAAAAAGATAATAAAAACATCAAGCATTAAAAAACCTTCAGATGTCTAAAATAAAATGAAATGAAATGAAATACAATAAAATACAATACAATAAAATAAAAATGGTTTTGATAATTGTATTGCCATACCTTTTTAGCAAACCACTTTGAGATTGTTTTTCCCCTACCATCCAGTAGTAGATACATTTTATGAAATGCATATAAGGAAGGAAACCAGAGGCCCCTCCCAGCCTCTGTGTGCTTGTGGCAAGCTTGCAGCCTTCCCCTGAGCCAGTGCAGAGTGCTTTCTCGGGGCTTGGACACTTGGGGCTGCCCAGGGGGGGTGTTGCCTAGTCGACTGGTCTCCCGTGAAGGCGGAGAAAGGCACTTCCCCCAAAAATGAGGGGAGGGAGAGTGTTTATCGGAGACGTTTACGGCGTCCCCCGCTCCCCGCCAACGGCACTCACCAGCCGGTCTGCGGCGCCACAGAGGCGGTTCTGCACGTCCGTCCTGTGGCTGATGTCTTCCCAGTAGGAGGAGAGGACGACCACCGGCTTCACGTTGCCCCACGGCAGGTAGTAATACTGACAGCCTGCAGGGATGGAAAACACCAAAAAGCCCCCAGCCAGTGAGACAAGGAGACAGAGACACAGATATATCTGACTTTCAGGCTGAGCATCTGCTGAGTCCAACGCTCTGATAGAAAATTGCAGCAGTGTAGTGCTCGGAGGGACACCCATGGGTCATCTAGTCTGACCCGCGGAAATGCAGGAATACATAAAAACAGGCTGCTGGATCAGGCAAATGGCCCATCTAGTCCACACCCTCCAACATTTCTCCAATGAAAATAGGGATGTCCTGATCCGTGATAATAATCTTACTATTGATACCCTGCCCATCCCTCTACAGGGTTGCCTTCAGATGTCTTCTGAATGTTGTATAGTTACTTATCTCCTTGGATCGGGGTTGGATAACTCTATACCCTCCAATAGTTATCTGATTAAAACAGGGACGTCCTAAGGAAAAGCAGGACATTCTGATATCAGATCAGAAACTGGGGCGGCTTCTGTAAATCCCGGACTGTCCCTTGAAAATTGAAACCCTTGGAGGGTCTGCTAGTGCAGTTTCCTCTTCTCCCAGGGGCCCAGCAGATATCCTAATGGGAAACCGGCAAGCAGGATCCGAACACAAGAGCGACAGTCTGCCCTCCTGCAGTTTCCAGAAACTGGGATTCGGAAGCACTGAGGCCTCCGACCACGGAGGGCAGAACAGAGCCATCCTGGCTAGGAGCCACCGATAGCTGTCTTCTCCATGAATTTGCCCAAGATGGTGTCCACTTCCAGTGGGAGGGAGTTCCCCAGGTTAATCACAAAAGAATCCCTGGCACTGTTTGACAGCAGAGCTGCCACCCTCGAAGGTGTCTCGGTAGACTCTTCCTCCTTGGTGGAAAGGTTGGGTGGCCGCCTCTCCAGGCCCATTGAGCTGCGATGCTTGAGTTGGCACCTTTTATCATATGTGGTGGGAGTGTAAGAAGGTAAGAAACTTCTGGGATATGATATATAATGAAATGAGGAAAATGTTGAAATATACATTTGTCAAAAAACCAGAAGCCTTCCTACTGGGTATTATAGGCACTGACATTAAAAAGCAAGATGTTAAACTTTTCCAATATGCAGTGACTGCGGCAAGAATTTTGATAGCACAAAGGTGGAAACAGGAAGAAACACTGACAAAGGAAGAATGGATAGTGAAATTAATGGAATATGCAGAACTGGACAAAATGACGGGAAGAATCCGAGAACAGCAGGACCAGAAATTCATCAAAGACTGGACTAAATTTACGAATTATCTGAAAGATAATGATATTCAATTGAATACGTTGATAGGACTTCAAGAAGCTTTGTAGTCAAATGAAGAAATATTATTGTAATTATGAATTTTATAGTGACTATCATGTATATGATAATTTAAGCAATGATAGACTAAAGATGTATAGATTAAAAAGATAGAAACTTGAAAACCATGTGGAAGGTCTGAGGGAAGTCCCGGCTATGAAAGCCAGAAAGGTGGAAAATATGGACGATTATGCGTGAATTTTTTATTTTTTTTAGTATTTGTGCATTAAAACAATGAAAATTATTATTTTTTAAAAAAAGAGCTGTGATGCTTGCATTGCCAGGGGTTGGACTGGATGGCCTTCAGGGGACCCTTCCGACTGCACAAATGTGTGATTCTATAAAGTGGAGATTGGACAGGCAGGGAACTTGCCCTGCGCCCCCCCACCCAGCGCCCTCCTTACCGTCAAACACAGCCCGGCTGTACTGGGTGGTGGAAGCCAGAGGGAGGCAGGTGCTGTCAAACTTGTTGCCATAGTTGCCCATGCTGACCTCAAACTGAATGGCGTCGTCCACGTTCTGCAACATGGTGGCCGAGTAGAAGGCGGCAAAGAGATTGTATTTCCTCCGGCGAAGGTACTTCTGCCATGTGGGGAAGAGGAAGGAGACAGACGCCATGGATCAAGCCCACCAGCCTCTCAGAAGACCCAGAAGTTGGTGTGTGGCAATGTGGTGCAGTGGTTAGAGTGCCGGGCATGGAACCCGGAAGAGCGGGGTTCAAATTCCCACTCGGGGGGGTTGGCCGCTAACTCCCTCGCAGGGTTGTTGTTGTGGGGATATCATGGGGGGGAGGAGGAGAAATATGGACGCCACCTTGTGCTTTCCTTGGGGGAAATGCAATTATTATTTTTATTAATAATAATAATCCATGAGATGAGCTGTAACCAGCTGGTCTTTAAGCTCCCACCTCCCCCTCGGGGGCCAGTTCGTCCTGAAAGCCGGAAGACAGTTGCTGCGGCGACAAAAGCACTTTTGCATTTTATTATTCTTAGAAATGTAGAGCTGGAAGTTCTCCCCAAGGATCATATGATTACTATTAATTGTCATTAAATCAAACTTAGGAGTCAGTCACTTTTCTTTTTTTGCAAAGGCAACTCTCTTGTCCTCCAAATCTCATGCTGCGATCGACCTGCTGGTCCTTAAGGTGCCACGAGACTTTTCATAGACGGCAATTGGCCGTCAGAAGCAGCGCCTGGGTGCAAATTGTCGAAATGTCTGGGGAAGTGCAACCCCGGTTTGGGGTGAGTCCCCTTAAAAATAGCTCCAAAACCTCAATTTTTTCCCGAGATTTTCAACAACTTTGGGCAAAAAAACTTTGGTCTTTCCCTTGTGTTGGGATTCTGCTCCGAGCACCCGGCCCACCGGCCTCAAGAGGGACCTCAGGGTGATTCTTTCATCCTTCGAGACCCAGAAATAACTACTGGGGTTTTTTCCTGATGAACAGAAGTGAGTCAGACAGGAAGAATACACAGTGGACACTCAGGCTGCGAACGCAATCCGTGCGGGAGGCGCGTTCGCAACCCGCACTGCTGCGTCTGTGCACACACGTGACACAATTCAGCACTTCTGCACATGCGCAAAGTGCAATTTTGTGATTGTGCTCATGCGCGAGCGCCGAAACCCAGAAGTAACCCGTTCTGTTACTGCCAGGTTCGACGCAGTGTGCAACCCAAAATCGCACAACCTGAAATGGCCGTAACCCGAGGTATGACTGTATTTTAAAAGACACACACAAACAAACACACACATAGCAGGAGTTTGCAAGGTGGACAGCAGGTAATGGCAGCCCTGTGACGTCTCTGGGAGGACCAGGCCTTGTGTCCGAAAGGGAAAGGGGTGTCCTGGGGGGCGGGGCTTACCTCCACCAGCAGGATGTCATCAGGAGGGATGTCCCCGACCTTCTGCTCCACGTGGTCCACCAACTTGGTCTCCAGCTCCACCAGCAACCGGCCGCGATAAGCCACCCCTTCTCCCTGGGGGGTGTGGAGGAAAAGAGCTCAAGGGAAGCCCTCCAACATTTCTCCCACGGAAAGAGGGGCGTCCCATTGCATCATGATCATTTTCCCCATTTATAACCCCCACCCACCCAGCTTCCAACATATAGAAAAACTCAATAAAACATTAACTTCCCTATACAAGACTGCCTTCAGACGGCTCGGGGGTCGGATAACTCCATCCCCTCCAACATTTCTCCCATGAAAATAGGGGTTTCCAGAAAGTGGCCGTCCGAATCGTGGAAGCTTCCAGCTGGAAGGGACCCTGAGGGTCATCCAGTCCAACCCCCTGCAACACAGGACTATGCGTCTGCCCCATGCGGAGATCGAACCTGCAACCTTGGCCTTACCAGCACCATGAAGCATTGCTGCCTCCAGCTGTGGAGGCTGAGCAGAGCCATGGTGGGTTGTCCAGATTTTCCTGGACATTTCCTGGATCTTAGGCAACCGTAACCTAAAATGCTCAACAACTTGGGTTATTTCTCAACAACTTTGGTGTCTTTCTAAAAATAAGTTTTAAAAGAGCTCAAAAACTTTGGGAACTTTCTCAAGCATTTGTTTGTGTGCAAATTTTCACCTCTGGGAATATGGCAACCTGAGGCTAGCTATTCTGTTCTGCATCAGTTATCCCTGCTAAAGGTAAAGGGAACCGTGAACATTAGGTCCAGTCGTGTCCTACTCTGGGGTTGCGGCGCTCATCTCGCGTTACTGGCCGAGGGAGCCGGCGTACAGCTTCCAGGTCATGTGGCCAGCATGACTAAGCCGCTTCTGGCGAACCAGAGCAGCGCACGGAAACGCCGTTTACCTTCCCGCCGGAGCGGTACCTATTTATCTACTTGCACTTTGACGTGCTTTCAAACTGCTAGGTTGGCAGGAGCAGGGACTGAGCAATGGGAGCTCACCCCGTCGCGGGGATTCGAACTGCCGACCTTCTGATCGGCAAGCCCTAGGCTCTGTGGTTTAACCCACAGCGCCACCCGCGTCCCACTATCCCTGCTAGTGAGTTTTATTTATTGCATTTAATGGTTTCGGGTTTTCTTTTCCCTTCTGGCTTTCCCGGAATGCAATACCCAGATTCAAAGATTCCTGCGCTTAAAATCCTGCCATTTTCCGGGTTTCCTCTCCTGACTTTTGTACTTGACCAGGAGGAGAGGCTCTGGCAGTGATGCGGAGGGGGAGGAGGACGTCCCTCTTTCCACGCCAGGAAATGTTGGAGACTACACCGCAGCATTTATCTCCATTTATGGCGTCCGGTCGCACCCCGGACGCTTCTCTCGCCTTTCCTCACCTTTCCCAGGTTGAGCTCCTCGTAGGGGTCCGGAAATCCCGTGAACTCCCTGGGGCTGCCATACAGGTTGATGTAACAGGGGCCAAAGGTGGGCAGGAAACCCAGCGCATCGTCCACTGCAGGGAGACCGAGAGGGTGAGATGGGAGGCGGCGGCAGCGCTGGCTTGATAAATTTAGCCTTTTCTGGTCTGACCGGTGAGCTGAAAGGGGGCCAAAGCAAGCAGAGTGCCAGCACCCACCCAAAAGAAACACACAGGGGGTAAATTTCCGTAAAACTCATCTGTTTATCTGTTTGCTTGCTCACTTGCTTCAGTCAATTTGCATGTAAAGTGATTTGATTGTAAAGTGGTTTGCAGAAAAACAACAACAACAACAACACAGTCACATTTTCACTAAGGACTCGGCTACCTCAGTCCAAAAACAGCATTTTGAATGCGTTATAAACATGCAACACCAGATGGCGCCAGAGAGCAGGAAAAAGTTTGCACATGTTTTTCCATAGGTTTTTTTTTCCTATGTGCAGATCCGATGACTAATTTATAGCGTTTTTTCCTATGTGCAGATCCACCCCAAGAAAAATAAAGAAAAATAATTTCATTCCATAAGTTAACACCTTTGAGGGATTGTTGGTTGGCTGGGTTGTTTTTTTAACAACAATTGTTTTGTTATAACGATCTAATTTCTGACTTATTTATAGCATTTTTTCCTATGTGCAGATCCACCCTAAGAAAAATTAAGAAAAATAATTTCATTCCG
>OFHU01002911.1:0-89445 GCA_900245905.1 Lacerta viridis
CTTCCTTCTATCAGAACTAAGCACTTAGCATCCGGCTTTCCTCACACCAACTCGCAAGCCAGCGTGCCTATAGATTACTAGCCAGATAAAGTTCCTGATCTGAGGCCCACAGGCTCTGCTGAACAGGATCCAAAGAAGGTTGTACTTGTTCCATACATGGGTATGAATTGTTAACTCTCCCCTTTCCTGTCTCTCAAGCTTTACCAAACCACAGCATCTCCAGCCATAAATACCATCTGTTTGTCTCTCCGCCTCTCCCCCCCCCCCACACACATGGCTAATAAGGGACTCTGCCGACTATTAAAGAAGAACACACACTTGAAACACACAGTACGGAAAAAGGATGGGACAACTAGCAAGCTGCAATCCTCTTAAGAAAAAGGAGCGTTTGTTCGCAGAGGGTCCCAAATTCTATCCCAAGCAGCTCCAGGAAGGGGCAGGAAAGGCTCCTGGCTGCAACCCTGGAGAACCACTGCCTGTCAGTGCAAATCCTTAGCTAAATGGACCAACAGCCCTGACTCAGTGCAAGGCAGCTTTCTATATGGCAAAAATGGGGAGCCTGTAGCACCGCCCCCCCCCATGCTTCTGGACAGCAAGTCCCATTAGCATTAGCCAGCAGAGCCAATGATCAGGGATAACGGGAGCTGCAACATCTGGAGGGGCACAGATTGCCTATCCCTGCTATTGGAGTTATTTCAGAAAATATGCTGCTGTGAAATGTTGGGGCACCCAAAAGAAGCAGAGAAAAAAGCAGTGTCAACAGGTTAATAGCAGCAATGGAGAAGTTGTTTCCTGTAGCCATTAGCCATCTAAATTATACAGCAAGGAACAACCTTTCTAGCATGCTGCACAGCCAGTTGTTGAGGAAGTAATTTCTCTCAGCAGTGCAACAGTGTAGCTTATTCCCTCCAGCTATTTTTTTTAAAAAATGAGATCCCCGTTATATTTTACTTGACAAGATTTATATATTGTCATACCTTGGAAGTCGAACAGAATATGTTCCAGAAGTCCGCTTGACTTCCAGAACGTTCAGAAATCAAAGTGCGGCTTCTGGTTAGCTGCAGGAAGTTCCTGCAGCCAATCAGAAGCCGCGGAAGCCCAATCAGACATTCGGCTTCCAAAAATAGTTTGCAAAACAGAACAGACACTTCTGGGTTTGCGGCATTCGGGAGCCAAAACGTTCGAGAAATAAGCTGTTCGAAAACCAAGGTACAACTGTACCACCAAATTGACAAAAACCTCTATACCAATAAATAAATTAAAGTAAAAAACACTGAAAATGAAGTCATTAAAACCAATCTTCGGCAAACTATTTTCCCTCCAGATGTTTTGGGTAACATCTACCCCGCATCAGCCCCAACAAGCACAGTTGCACTAGCTGGAGCTGATGAGAGTAAAGAATCCAGAACATCTAGGAGGAACTGGGTTGGCAAATGTTGATTAAAAACAACCAGTGAGGAAAGCACTGGTGTGGCTACTCTTCCATGCTTGACAGCATAATCCAGTGCATGTTTACTCAGAGGTTAGAGCCTGTGGATCAGGCCCTTCTAGTCCAGGGTCTTGTTCTCACAGTGGCCAACCAGATGCCTGTGGGGAACTGGCAACTGCAAGCAGGATTCAAGCCCAAGAGCCCTCTCCCCTCCTGTGGCTTCCTGCAACGGGTATTCAGAAGCACTGCTGTCTCCAACCATGAAGGCAAGGCACAGCTCTTGTGGCTAATAGCTTTACCCTCCATGAATTTGTCCATTCCTCTTTTAAGGCCATCTCAATTGGTGACCGACTATCTCTGCTTCCTGCAGGAGCAAGTTCCACAGTTTATGCGCTGTGTGAATACCTGCTATTTATCTGGCCTGAACATTTAGCTTCATTGGATGTCAACGTGCTATTATTGGGGGGGGGGGGGAGAGAGAGAATCTTTACCTTCTTCATGCTATTTAGAATTTTATTGGTTTCCGTCATGCCGGCACCCTCACCTTTTCCGTAAATAAATAATAATCTCAAATGCTGCAACCTTTCCTCATAGGGGAATTGCTCCTCCGCTTTGATCATTTTGTCTGCCCTTTACTGGATTTCCCCCCAACTCTGCAATATCCTTTTGGAGAAGAGGTGGCCAGAACAGTATTCCAAATGCATTTACACCATAGAATTGTCTAACAGCATCATGATACGGTCACTTTTATTTTCAGTTCCTTTCCTGATAGTTTCACAGCTGCTGCACACTAGGTCAACGTCTGTCCACTACGACCTCAACTCCCACCATGTCCAACAGCCCTTACTCCCATGCAAGTTTGCAGAGGACTAAAGCATTCTATTTCACCCAGAAGCAAGTACCAATGAACTCAGCTATGCTTTTTTTATCACTAGGACAAATAGTTCTGTAAATTAGGGATGAGGAACCTGTGGCCTTCCAGAAGTTGTTGGACTTCAACTCCCATCAGCTCTGGCCAGCATGGTCAATGGTTTGGGCACTCCGCCCCTCCCTTCCTACGTGCCCCTGGGTCTGGGATGGTGGAAGTTGCAGCCCATCAGCAACTGGAAAGCTACAGGTTCCCCATCCCTGGTGCAATGAAAATGCTGTGATGTTGTCTGCCTCCGGTGAAGAGATTATAATCTTGTTTGTATGTTCCACTTGGTTGATTGATCTGCAGTTTGCTGAAGCTGCTTGCTCAGTTGCTTTTGATGGCTAGGGGCTAAGAAATTTTTCTTCAATGAGCATAGATGACTGTTGAGCATACTGAACATGTGAACAGCATCTAACAAACCCTAACAACTCCTCATTATGTCGTCCAGCAGAGCTTTTCCGGGTTGTACGGTAGCTCACTGTGACTTGTTTACAAAGCATTTTGAGGATAAAATTGCTTGCATCCACCAAGACCTTGACTCTGCTGTTATAGCAGATGAATCTCATGGGATGTCCAGAGCACAGTCTAGTCCTGTTGTGTTGGATGAGTTTCAGTTGGTAAGGCTCGAGGATGTGGTCAAGGTGCTTGGATCAGTCAGGGCAACCACTTGCGCTCTAGACCCTTGCCCCTCTTGGCTGATAAAAACCAGCAGGGAGGGAACAGCTGGCTGGGCCAGGGAGGTGATCAATGCCTCTTTACGAGAGGGGGTGGTCCCTGCCTGTTTGAAGGAGGCAGTGGTAAAACCACTCCTTAAGAAACCTTCCCTGGATTCAGAAAACCTAACTAACTACCAGCCAGTTGCTAATCTCCCTTTCCTGAGCAAGGTTCTGGAGTGAGTGGTCGCAGACCAGATCCAGGCGCTTTTGGAAGAAACTGATTTCCTGGATTGGGGTTGAGGCCTGGTTTTGGCACAGAAACTGCTTTGGTCTCCCTGTATGATTACCTCTGTGGAAAGAGAGACAAGGGAAACGTGTCCCTGTTAATTGTTCTTGACCTCTCGGTGACTTTTGATACCATCAACCATGGTATCCTTCTGAAGTGACTCTCCGAACTAGGGGTGGGTGGCACCGCTTTGCGGTGGTTCCAGTCCTACTTAGATGGTCATTCCCAGAGAGTGTTGCTTGGAGAAGGCTTTTCAGCCCCATGGAACCTTCAATGTGGGGTTCCACAGGGCTCAGTTCTATCCCCCATGTTGTTTAACATATACATGAAACCACTGGGTAGGGTTATCCAGAGGTTTGGAGTACGTTGTCAGCAGTATGCTGATGACACTCAGCTCTGTTTCTCCTTTACATCTGCAGGTGAGACAGTGGAAGTGTTGGACCAGTGTTTTGCCTCAGTAATGGACTGGATGAGAGCCAACAAACTGAAGCTCAATCCTGACATTGTTAGTGGGGTGTTCCCTAGACCAGATGGGTGGGAGGTCGCCTGCTCTTCATTGGGTTATACTTCCCCTGAAGGAGCAGGTTCACAGCTTGGGGGTACTCCTGGATCCTTTGCTGTCGCTCGAGGCTCTGGTGGCCTCAGTGGCCTGGAGTGCCTTCCATCAACTTTGGCTGGTGGCCCAGCTACACCCCTATCTGGACAGGGATAGCCTTACTACTGTTGTCTATGCTCTGGTAACCTCTTGGTTAGATTACTGCAATGTGTTAGAGGCGAAGCTGCCTCTGAGGACGGTTTGGAAATTTCAGCTGGTGCAGAATTCAGCTGTCAGGTTGCTCATCGGACATTTTGAGCATATTACACCATTCCTGGTCCAACTGCACTGGCTACCAATTAGTTTCCGGGCCAAATTCAAAGTGCTGGTTTTGACCTATAAAGCCTTGAATGGCTCAGGACCACAATACCTCAAGGACTGCCTCTTTCCATATGAACCTACCCGGACCCTGAGATCATCTTCTGAGGCCCTCCTTGTGTGCCTCCTCCTTGAGAGGTCCGGAGGGTGGCAACATGAGAACGGGCCTTCTCTGCAGTGGCTCCCCATCTGTGGAATGCTCTCCCCAGGGAAGTTGCCTGGCCTTCATTATACACCTTTAGGCGCCAGGCAAAACGTTCCTTTTTAACCAGGCCTTTGGTTGATTGATTTACATCCTATGCCCTTTTAAAATGTGGCGGGGGGGGGTTAATTGGTTTTTTATATATTGTGATCTTTTCTGTGAACTGCCCTGAGACTCTGGGTATAGGGTGGTATATAGATACAATAAATAAATTCAGGAAGTGAGATAGAAATTCCTTCTCCAGTTTGATCCAGAAAAAGAGAGGCTGAGATCAAAACTGAAATTGTACAATTTAATATCGCTCGGAACGGAATTCCCAAGGATTACATTCTGTATGCCAGCTTGGAACTTGAGCTCCAAACTAAAACGTTTCAGGCATTTGAATGGGAAAAGCTGTCAACTGCAATAAACTGCAGAAAATGGTTAAGATGGGAAACCTTATCAAAAAGAGAGAGGGAAACCCAGAGAGAAACACAAAACAAAACTGAGTTTAAAATTTAGCAGCAGGACCAATTCATTCTCCCTGCTAAACCAATGACCAAAAAAATTATTGATTGGATTGCCTAGTGCTGGGGAAATTGAAGCCAGAGGGAAATGCTGTTATACTTTTTCCTAAGTTTTAGAAGCCTTTGCATGATGACATTGGGGCAGCGAGATGGGGTGAAAGTTGAAAGATCTTTCTAATGAGATCCATATTGCTCCTTGTCAAATATAACAGCATGCCCCAAATAGTACATCGCCTCTCGTTTTTCTATATTCTGCTTTTACAGACTCCATAATCAGGTCCTCTCCTACAACTATGGCTATTTCACAGGAATAGCAAACGTTTTCATGCTGGCATAGGCTGAATATTCACCCAGTTAAGATCATAAAAAGTGCCAACTGGATCAGGCCAATGGCCCATCTAGTCCAGCATCATGTTCTTACAGTGGCTTTCATGTGCCCATGGGAACCTGACAAGCAGGACCTGAACACAAGAGCACTTTCCCCCCCTCCTGCAGTTTCAAGCAAAGGGTTTTTGAATTGCCATTGCACCTGTTTGTTTGGCACAATCCAGTTTCATTCACAGCCTCACAGCCTCCTATTCTTAGCAGTAAAAATTGCAATGATAATGGGGTTGCTCCATTTCCCTAGAAAGAAAAAGCACTGGGTACTTAAGAGTAGTCCCCCCCCCCACACACGCATATCTATATATTTACAAAGATACAGTGGTACTTCTGGTTGCGAACGAGATCCATTCCAGAGGCTCGTTCGCAACATGAAAAGATCGCAACCTGACGTGCCGTGTCTGCACATGTGCGCAGCACAATTCAGTGTTTCTGCGCATGCGCAAAGCGTGATTTAGTGATTCTGTGCATGCGCGCGTGCCAAAACCCGGAAGTAACCCATTCCGGTATTTCTGGGTTTGGCACGTTCGTATCCCGTAGCAAACGCAACCCGAGGTATGGCTGTATATGGGTTGAGCATGGAGGGAGTAAACAGGCACTCAGACAGCACTACTGTGTGACTCAGTATCACTTTTCCCCAAAGCAAACAGCATCTACATAGAGCCCTCCCCTTTAACAAAATAATAATAATAATAATAATAATAATAATAATAATAATTAATTGTACCGTGCCCTTCTGACTAGGTTGCCCCAGCCACTCTAGCTTCCAGCAAATATACAAACAGAAGAAAACATTAAACCTTAAAAATCTTCCCCATACAGGGCTGCCTTCAGATGTCTTCTAAAGATTATACAGTCAAACCTCAGTTCCCGAATGGCTCCGTTCTCGAACATTACAGCTCCCGAACGCTGAAAACCTGGAAGCAAATGATCAGGTTTTCAAACATTTTTTGGAAGCTAAATATCCGACGCAGCTTCCACTTGAGTGCAGGAAGCTCTTGCAACCAATCAGAAGCCGCACCTCGGTTGTCAAATGTTTCAGAAGCTGAACGGGCTTCCAGAATAGATAACATTTGACAACCAAGGTTTGCCTGTATAGTTGCCAATCTCCTTGACATCTGATCGGTGCCACTGCAGCCCCCCAGCCTGGTTCCCTGTAGCTTCACTTCTCACAGTGAGAGAACCACTAGAAGGCCTTCGGAACTGGATCTCAGTGTCTGGGCTCAACAATGGGGTGGAGACTCTCCTTCAGGTATACTTGGCCAAGGACCATTTAGGGCTTTAAAGGTCAACACCAACACTTTGAATTGTGCTCAGAAACATACTGGGAGCCAATGTAGGTATTTCAGGACTGGTCAACCAATCCCAGTCACCAGGCTAGCTGCTACATTCTGGATTCCTCCTTCTGACCACCAGCACAACTGAACTCTCTGCTTCCTGTGCTAGCAATATTGCAATTCTCAACTGCTTTCCCACATCTCATTTTGTGGGGCACATCCTTCCTTAGTAGCCACTGGAGCCATCAATGCGAGTGAAACAGCATCTCCTAGCCTAGCCACCAGCAGCCATTCGAGCAAGCAGCTTTAGGTAGCTATAGAAACATCAGCTGACACCACATATGCCCAATGAAACACTTAGAGCTGCAGGACTGGCATTTTTATGATGTTCATTCCACACTTGTAAGTAACTGATATTTTAGTGTGATGGCTCCTACACTTCGGAACTCCCTGCCCATTGACATTATCCTGGTGCTTCTGCTGTATTCTTTTCCGCACCTGCTAATACCATTTCAGTTTAGATGAACCTACTCAGACCAGTAAAGACAAATAGCCTGTAATTTTGGCTTAGAAATGCATACTTCTAACTGTTGATTTTATTAATTTTGCTTTTTCTTAAAATATAAGCTGTTTTTAATGTAAAGTTTAATGCATACTTCGTATTCTTTACAAACCACTTCCCGGAGGCTTATGTACTGTTGAGCGGCATTCAAATATTGTTAAGTAAATAGCCACCTAATAGCGAAAAATCAAGAGGGGGGGGGACTCTTCACTTGATGCGACACTACAGAATTTTTCATTACAGGACTATTTGTCTCAGCCAAACAAAAGGTTTAGCTGTTCCTCACTGGGGGTTGCTCCATCTTCCACATCAGTCCTAAGAAGTATCACTTGGTGCAGATACCCAAACCAAGGCAGCCACTGGAGGCACAGAATTGTCAGGAGCATTGTCTCATTCTGTCTGTAAGTAGAGTGACAATTCTATGTTTGGCAACCTGCCTGGCTACAACTCATTGGGGGGGGGGGTTGCAACCAGCACAGAGGAGCACCGTCAAAGAAGAAGCTCTGCAGGCAAGCATGCAAAAAAAAAAAAAAGATTAAAATTAAAAAAATTAAAACCCCTTACAAGGAGTTGCTTTCCTGCTCTACAATTCCTCGGGGAAGAAAACAGGCAAGCTCAGACAAAACCCAGGTTTATCAAGTGAAGTTAAGGATGAATGCTGTTAATAAGAGGAACATCTGGTGTGAAAGCTGAGCTCAAATCTGTACGTGCTAGAAACATGCAAAGGATCTCTGCCTGGCTTTCTGCATTCTTTTAATAAGTAGCCCAGGCTGTGTACAAATTACCCCTCTACTCCTGAGCCATTGCATTCCCACTGCTAGTTCTTGAAACTGCATTTAATGGTAGCCACAAGCCAAAACAGTCCTGTAGCTTCCTGAGAAAAAAAATACTGTTTGGTGCATTTTCTCTCTCTCAAACCAGCTTCAATCAGACTATAAATCTTAAAGCCACATTCACTTTGTACTGAATTCAGGTCTGTACATTTGAGATACCCATTGTGCATGCAGAAATGTGCACACATGTGCAGATGACAGCTTCATTAATAGGAGTTCCAGAGATGGGGCTGCAGTGGCAAACAAACCAAGCAGGTCCTGAGTATTGGCTGAAGACAACCCTGCTCTGACATGTATAACACCGTGAGAACAATTATTGAACCACAGCAGGAGGAAAAGATCTAGATGCATTCATTTCAAGCCCTTAATATATACACAGTCCTGCAGTGTAGGTTCATAGCAACACTCCGGACAGTTTTGTACTTTGCATTTTGAAGTGGAGTAAACAGATGTTATGGGATGCAGGTGGCGCTGTGGGTTAAACCACTGAGCCTAGGGCTTGCCGATCAGAAGTTGGCAGTTTGAATCCCTGCGATGGGGTGAGCTCCCATTGCTCGGTCCCAGCTCCTGCCCACCTAGCAGTTTGAAAGCACATCAAAGTGCAAGTAGATAAATAGGTACCACTCTGGCGGGAAGGTAAACGGCGTTTCCGTGCGCTGCTCTGGTTCGCCAGAAGCGGCTTAGTCATGCTGGCCACATGACCGGAAGCTGTACGCGGCTCCCTCAGCCAGTAACGCGAGATGAGCGCCGCAACCCCAGAGTCAGACACGACTGGACCTAATGGTCAGGGGTCCCTTTACCTTTACCTTAAACAGATGTTAACGGGCAGTGGCATCTTTGAAGGTGGGTTCAGGAACTCAGGTGCAAAACACTAGGGAAGGTAGGAAGAATTTGTCCACTTCTCCCCCCAGCAGATCAACCTGATTTGACTTTTCCAAAGCTGCTTGTGGATCACAGCAGTATTAGTACAGTAGTTGGATCACACATTTCTCCAGAATTTCAGTCCCAAAATATGCACACAAAAGTAGGTATCTTGCATTTATAAAGGGTGTGAAAAATCCATATGTTAGTGCACAGGTGCACTAGAAAGAGGTGAAATGCAATGAAGAAAGAAGAGTACCTACAGAATACCTACACAATTTACTTGTAGCTTTTTCATGGGATGAGGGAGAAATTTGATTTAGTTTACATTTAAAGGTGACTCTATCAAATTTGCACTTTTTGAAATGATCCGAGAACCAAAGCACACTCATCTATTGAAATTTATATTTATTTAAATTTTGTGCTGCACTCCTCCAAACAATGTTTACCCCCCCAAAAAAAGGCATATATTAGGTAAAAGTGTGCATAAAAATGATTATGCTAGTGAACATAACACAGAACTCCATTATATTAGAGGAGAACATGCTTGCAAAAATGTGTGAATCAGTCAAAACTGCATACAAAAATGTGTTTATTAAAAGACATTCACACAAAAACGCCGAAGAATTTCCATGAGGATTAAAAAAAAAAAAAAAACATATTCGTAAATTGCTGCAGAAATGTGGAGAACTGAATTTAAGATTTGAAAAACGAGAAACTCAGAGAACCGGAATTGACAGATCCTTCCATCCCTAACTGCAGGTATTTTGAAGATGAAGATGAAGTCAAATGGTATGGATGCTGAGTAAGTTATGCAGGTCTCCTTGCTGTGCAGAATTTTGGAGAGAGAAAAATATTTAAAGTACCTCACCATAGCTGCAAATGAGCAGAGTTTAAAATGCAGCAAGTTATTACAAAAGTAGGTTTGTTTGCTTCCTGAAAGCACATCTTTTCCTTGACATTTTTTTGCAGGGTAACATTTTCATGCAACCCCAAGAGAAATCAAGAGATGCAGCTTCTACCCTGTGCTTGCTCTTCTTTTGCATCATTTGATACCCACATTATGTAACTAATGATTTGGAGGCTAACCACAGAGCCTAACCAAGCGGCTGCGCTAGAAAGACAAAGATTATCGGTAGCAGCAATCCTCCAGTAGGAGGCGGAGAAAGAGGAAAAATATCAGGCCTATTGACACACACACACACACACACACACACACACACACATGTGTATTTTCTCCCATTAAAACCATGTACAGGTAATAGATTATGTTCACCAGATTTAAAAGTGGAATTAAGCATTAGGCAGAGACTGATTGGAGATGTGAAAACGTTTATTTGCTAGGATCACAAAATATCCAGAGGTCGTTATGCACAAAGAAGTGGAAAACGTGCTATCTGTTCCAGTGTACAAAGTATTTCAAGAAGCGGTAGATGGGGCTTGTCAACCTGGGAAGATAGCCCATGTAGGAGAATGAAAGCTCTGATCCTAAACCTCTGCAGTCTTGTGGGATATCTTCAGGAGAAGAAAAGGCTAAGGAGTAAACCCTACACAGATCCAGAGTGGAGTCCCTAAGGCAGTTGGATGGCGCTTGGTACGCCTCCTTCCGGCAACTCCTGCAACCAAGCACATGGCTTTCCTTCCCTTTGGACCATATCAGTGTGGCAGAAAGCAGGATATTGTCGTCTGGGCATCCCAGGACCTCCATAGACACTGCCCAGGCTTGCACCCCAGGGCTACAGTATCACTAATAACAGTGCTGCCGACACGCAGTTTTGACTTCACCCCTGTAGGTGCACTCCATTGTCTCTCAAGACAGATGGATGTCAATCACAATTTAGTGCTGGGGTGGGGAACCTGTGGCCCTCCAAAGGCTGAGGGTCTCCAGCTCCCATCAGCCTCAGCCAGCAGGGCTGGACATGGGCAGCATCTGGAGGTTGTGTCTTCATCCCTGTTCTGTGGAGTGGAATTTGTGCTCATTAGACAGTACCAAGGTGCTGGCAAAAGCAATCAGATTCTAAAATTATTGCTTTCCATTGACACTGGTTTCCAGTACTAGGAAAACCTAAACAAATAAATGGATGGGAAGGAAATTCAAGAAATGAAGCAGCGCCATTTGCCTTCCCTGCACTCCAGAGCCCTAAACATTTACAAAATGTGGTTTAAATTTATGTTTCCACAGCAGCTAACACAGGAGTAAAGGAGAAGTTCAATGCAATTACAGTACTGTTATTATTAATGGCAATGATTCATACAAACATAACAAATTAAAACAAATGAAAGCTGTTACTGTCCGTCCAGAGAGACAGTAAAAATCAAACTGCTCCAAGTTAAAAGTGTTCATGTTAGCAATAACAGTGTGCATCTTGTTTGTTTGTTATGTTACTTTGTTTATTTAATATATTGCTTTAATTAAATATATATTTTTTTAAGAAGAGGAAAAGGCGGAGTGGGCATAAATTAAATAAAATATCGCTTGATGCAGCTTCATATTGCTGGACCCTCAAGTCCCACCATCTGGAAATGCTGCGGGTTCCCCATCACTAAATGCAAAGTGGTACCCAAGCAGGTCAGGTTATTTCCCTCCACCAAAAACAGTTATATCAAAAGAAAGCACTTTTCAATTTGTTTGTTCCTGCAATAACCTGCATTATTCCAGAATGTGAGTTCTTCTGGGAAAACTATCTACAACATGTCCTGTGACTGTACAGTCCATCATGCAAGGACAAGGAACCTGTTGCCATGATTAAAATGCACCTTTTAAAATTTATTTTAAATTGCTTAAATTGCTTGGCAGCCTAATAAGCAGAAGCACTAGCACCACTTGTGCATTTCCACCCCAAACTGGGTTTGTAACACTGTGATCCTCCAGCTGCTTTTGGACTCCAACTCCCAGCAGCCTTAGTCAGCATGGCCAGCAGTCAAGGATGATGGGAGTTGCAGTCCACACCCATGCCCTAATGCAAGCAAGTGTTTTTATCTTACCTGTGGGAAAGGGCATAAATACCAGCATAAATAAGCTTGTGTGGAATTATTGAAATATATGGTAGCTGTTTAGAAAGAGCTGCTATAATGATACTCCTGTAAGAACTTTAAATGGGGAGTGTGGGAACCTGTTATCATAAATGCTAATAATAAAACAGATCTCCGCTCCCACCCCTCCTGCTAAAATATATCCAGCAATAGAAACAGCAACAGAATACTTTTGAACCTCTCAAGTGAAGGTTTAGGAAGTGAAATATGGGGAAGTGACACTGAATCCAGTGCAACTGGAATAACTAAGGATCTTCAATTAGAAATCTGTGCAGTGGCTCAAATTGTGCTTATAAATTAAGAGCAACCATCCCCCAAGGGCAATCAAACTCACGTACATGACAGAGAGAGAGAAATGGGGTGGAGGGAGAAAGAAGGAAAATTAGAAAGCATATGGTGGAACGCTTGGCTGTCTAACTAGCCAGCCTAGCTAATCCCTCCGCCTCCCCGTATTCTTAAAATAGACAGATGGAGCCTTTTGACATCTTGAGTACTGACATCCCCGGGCTGCATTAGCGCTGCCTCCCTCAAAGATTAAATTCTAAAGGCTGGGAGGGGATGCATGCCCCCACTGCCATCACGCAAGAGATTTCAGGCTCTTAAGAGAAGCACTTCGCGTTGATACAATCACAACATTGTCAGATAAGCCGGGAGCTCAAGAGAAAGCGCTCATTCCTTCATTCTAAAAGGGCGGGTCAGCACCCAAATCTCCCAAAGGACCACTTTGAGAATAAAAACAAGGGAGCCAAGCCCACACAATTTCAAGAACATTTAGAATGTCAGGAGTTCGATCAGACTACTCCCAATTTCTCCCTGAATCTGCTATACACTTCTCATTCCATTCACAATTATTAACGTGCAATGCAAAGACAGCGACAGCTTTGCCCTCCCGAGATGTTGTTGGACTCCAACTCCCATCAGCCCCCGCCAGCAAGGGCAATGGCCAGGGACGATGGGCGTTGTAGTCCAGTAACATCTGGCAGGCCATTCATTCCCTATCTCTGATTTAAGAGTTGCACACTTTCCTGAGGGCCTGTGATGAGTTGTATTTTAAACTCTGGAAGAATACGAACTAAAATACAGTGTCGCGCACGTACGCAAGTACACTAATCACAGCTGCGATCCAGTCACACGCGAAATTCAAAATGTGTGCCAGGATCCACCAGGGTCCAGCGAGCCCTGGGATAGTGAAGGAGAAAAGAAAAGGGACCTCTCGTGTCCGGGATCGTGTACAGAGTGCTTTACCACCTCCCTGAGAAGAAGCAGAGCACGCGACCTCAAACTTTTCATGGGTTGGAGCCGAGGGGCGGGACATCGCGATCAGAGGGGGTACTTCCAAGTAGGATTCCGCCCCCAATAAAACCCTTAGAACATTGCCTTATTCACACACACCCATTCTTCCCGCGGTTGCAACATCCTCCTGCCCTGAGCTATCCGCGGCGTGTGTGTGTGAGTGTGTGAGAGAGAGAGATGAAGAAAGGTGCGGGCCACCGCTGTGCCCAGCGCGCCATCAATAACTCCACCCCCCATTCCTTTCCGGGGAGCAAGGAATAAGTAGATCGTCTCCCGCACCCCCGGCCTCGCAAGGGAGGACCCAGTCCCTTTTGCTGCATGCGGCTTTTGCCTCCCCTGAAAATCCAGGCTTATTCAAGCCCTCTCCCCGGCCGAAGCCATTGCTCCAAATTCCTCTCCAGCGCGCTCCTCCCCTCCCTCCCCCGGTGCCGGCGCTACTTACATCCAGCGGGGCTCCCCAGGTGCGTCCTGCCCTCCCGCGGCACCTTCTGTGGTTCTCGGAGCTCCGCCCTCTCTGCTGCCCAGCCCTGCCTCTCCAAGCAAGGCAGTCGCCGCCCATCGGGCGGAGCGGCAACCAGGCGCCGAGACCCACCCACGCACCCACCCTGCCTGCCCGCCTCCCCTTCCTCCCCCTTCTCAGTGGCGGACCTACATTTTGGGGCCCTGAAGGTTGTACTGTCATGGGGGCCCCTTCATAACCAGCAACGAGGTCTGGGTAACCACTGTTCTCTTCTTCAATGAGGTTGTAACCATTACAACATCTGTGCTTACATGCTCTCAGACTTTGGGATTGTTGAAATACATACGGCAAAAAATCAATTTGAGTCATAAGACTCAAATTGCGTACAGTGGACTCATTTTTTAAAGCAATGTGGACTAAGGTCTCTTCTGGGGTCCCTCCAGGATTAGGAGCCCCGAAACTTAAGCTTCATTCGTTTCATACCACCCAGGCTCCTGCGTATTCTGCAGCAGGCTTGGGTTCCCTCTCTCTTCCCCTCCCTTCACCCACGCTCAGATTAAAAAAATAGGCAAGAGCATTCTTGACCATGTGCAGCGTGTTTTTTTCTCTCTCAAGCGTTACAGGGTTTTCGGTTCAGGAAGTTGCAAGGAGGGGCTTCCAGGTCACAGAAAGGGAAGAAATGAACAGAACAGGAGGCATCTGGAAAACTAGCAAGGCAGTGGGTGTTCAAAGTACCCAGTGGGAAAGCCAAGGTGACAGGGAGTGACTTATCTTTCATGACAGCCCTCCTTAGCTGTTGTTGTTAGAAACCTGGGAGTGGGAGATTTGACAAAAGCTGGAGGGAGTCAGGGGTTGTGTTGCTGGCTGTATTGAGAAACAATGGAGTACACCTCTAGGGGTGAAGTCAAACTGCTGAAGAATCACAGCACCTGCTGTGGCTGCAGAGACTGGTCACTCAGAGCTGCTGCTTCCCATGTTGTTTTTGCTGCATTAGCACAAAAGTGACTTCTCTGGGCAGGGGTGAACCTACTATGAAACTAAGGAAGCTTAAGCTTCAGGGCCTCTAATCCTGGATGGGCCCCAAAAGCGACTTCAGTCCACACTGCTTAAAAGATTTGGGTCTAGTGACCCAATTTGAGTCGCACAACTCAAATTGCTATGGTTTTCCCAGTAGTAATGTACGGAAGTGAGAGCTGGACCATAAAGAAGGCTGATCGCCGAAGAATTGATGCTTTTGAATTATGGTGCTGGAGGAGACTCTTGAGAGTCCCATGGACTGCAAGAAGATCAAACCTATCCATTCTAAAGAAATCAGCCCTGAGTGCTCACTAGAAGGACAGATCCTGAAGTTGAGGCTCCAGTACTTTGGCCACCTCATGAGAAGAGAAGACTCCCTAGAAAAGACCCTGATGTTGGGAAAGATGGAGGGCACAAGGAGAAGGGGACGACAGAGGATGAGATGGTTGGACAGTGTTCTTGAAGCTACTAACATGAGTTTGGCCAAACTGCGAGAGGCAGTGAAGGATAGGCGTGCCTGGCGTGCTCTGGTCCATGGGGTCACGAAGGGTCGGACACGACTGAACGACTGAACAACAATTGTTGTATATATTTCTACACTTGCAAAGTCAGTAGCACAGATGCTGTAAAGGTGGAGTGTCATGGTACACAATTTTAAAGCAAAATCTGAGATGTATTTCTATCTTAAAAAAAAAATGTGGTGATCTGTCATGCCTTCATGTCGTGTTTGCAGGCATCTCTGTAATGTTGTTGGTCTGCCCAAGGCCTGATGCCTGAAGACAGCTCCCCATAGAGCACGTCATCAAGGATCCTTCCATCTTCCATTCTGTGGGCATGACCAACCCAGCGTAGACATCACTGAAACAGGAGTGTGATCATGCTGGGAACATGAGCTTGGGAAAGCACATATCTGTCCTGCTGATACGGTAATAGATTTGGTTAGCATGCCTATTTATGGTATGGGAAAACAAAGGTGCACAAGGGATTCCAGAACCACATGATAAGGAAATCAATTTATCAAGTCTATATATATATATATAGAAATGTTCAAGATGGGTGCGCGGATGCAAAGGCCTTGCTCCATAACCGCTTGACCGGTTGCCTTCAAATTTGGACACAACATTCCTTGGCCATATGGGAAGGTTCTTAGGTACCTAGATTGCAAAAATATCACACCTTTCCCAGGTAAATCCGTGAATTTGTGCAAAAAAGCGCCCTCCAGTGGACGTCAAAGCAACACATGCTTTACAACAACAGACTTCAGAAGAGGGTGGGAGGGGGAGCGGAACTTGAGGTCGCCTCAGTTGGTGGGGGAGGGGCCGAATCAACCTTTAGCTACCACCGCCATAACAACTCCTTGCCTCAGGCTCGGCCAATTCCCATTTTAAAACAGTGAGCAACAGACATGAGAGTGCGGAGGTGACGGAACAAATCACAGCACAGGAGTTCAACAGAACAAGCTGTGGAGAGCCAGGTGAAATGGGGGGGGGGAACTGGAGAGAAAGGAGGTAGGAGATCAACACAGTTTTGGAGTGACCAGAGAGTGCGGGGGAGGGGAACAAATCACACCGCATGAGTGGGAGGAAGACGAAAATGGGGGGGGGGACTGAGAGGAGGCACGCAGAAGTTCATCAGGATAAGCTGTGGGAAACCAGGCGAAAACGGGAGGGAAAGACTGAGAGGAGGCAGGCTTAAGTTCATTGGGATAACGTGTGGGAAACCAGGCGAAAACGGGGGGAGGGAAGACTGAAATGGGGCACACAGAAGTTCGTGGGGATAAGCTGTGGGAAACCAGGCAAGAACGGGGAGAGGGGGGAGAGCCACAGCAAGGCGTGGCCGGGCCAGCTAGTATGGGATAAATATAAAAATTTGTTAGAATGTAAGACAAATTTTGGTGGCTTTCCGCATTCGAAGCAATATCTCTGAAAAAAAGTAAATATGAAAGGATACTAGGGGGGCGTCAGTCAATGTAAATTTGGGATTGATATCTATGTTAAGAAAATTGTTATTGTTAGAAAAATTGAAAATAAAATATATATTTTTAAAAAAGAAACTCTGTCCTGCCATGTGAGACCCAAAATCCTCCAGATGTGGAAGTCATTGTGGTGCTGCTCCTGATGGTTGTAAGTTGCCCACGACTCACTATCGCAAGGCAGTGGGCTCAACAAGCAAGCTTAGTAGACCTTCCTCCTTGTTATTGGACTATAGGTTCTGACTCTAAGGGACCCACACCCCTTTACTACCCCCAAATTGGTGAGCCACCCAGCCTCATTTGCCACCGTGGCACGAGAGTGCAAGTAAGACATTGAATCACCTACCTGTCTGCCTCTCTCCCAGGGTGCTCTCCTCCTCTCTTACCCTCCAGAGACTTGGCCTGGCCCTGCCCCCCCCCCTCGCGAGCAGCCACACCCACCCACCCATCACAGAGGGAAATTGGCCACCACCTGCTGGCAACCAGGCAGGAAGAGGAAGGGGCGGTGCACGAGTTGGACCTGCCATCATCGCCCAGCAAGCCTTCTGGCTCAGTCTCTCAGCACTAGCACCAGCCAGGGCAGCACCACCTCCCGTGCCTGAAGTCTGGCTGCCTGGGTCTTGGAGATACCAGGTGAAGGAGGAAGGTGGCACAACCTCTGCCTGACTGGAGGTCCTCATCCTGGGCTGGGCTCGCTTTGCTCCAGCCTACCTCTCCCTCCTTCCTTCCAGCAACCTTCTAGTGAGGGGCAGGGCAACACCCCCGCCAATATTTTATACAAGTTGGTGCCACTGTATTGGATGTTAGCATCACATTCTCCCATGCCTTTTTGGAGAGGTGAGCCATTGCCATAGCTGCCTTGCCAAAACACTTGTCCAGCTCAGCATCAATGGAAAGGTTGTTGGTTATGGTGGAGCCTAGGTAGACAGATCTGTCTACCACCTCAAGCATGTGGTCACCAACGTTGAGGTGCTGGCAACATCCTGACCCAGGATGTTGGTCTGCACAAAACATATCTCTCCTACATTGGCCAAAGCAGGTGGTGCAATCTTCCAGCAGTTTGACCTCATTCCCAAAGGTGCACTCCTCTATTGTCTCCCAAGACAGACAGATGCCAACAACAAACATCTGTAATGGAACAACCCCATTGAAGCAAAGAACAGTGGTTACCCAGACCTCATTGCTTGTTGCAAAGGGGCCCCTGCAACAGTTCAAGCTTCAGGGCCTCAAAATTTGGTCTGCCACTGTCAACAGGGCACAAGTCTAGGTAGTGCAAGGCTTCTGGATATCATGAAGGCAGAGGGCATGTTAAGAAGATAGGAAGGTGCCTTATACAGAGTCAGACCATTGGTCCATCTAACTCAGTATTATGTAGATGGGAATTAGCTTTCCAAGGTTTCAGATGAGGGACACCTCTAGTGCTACCTGTAGACAGCAGGGATTGAACCTGAGACCTACACATGCAATGCTCTGCCATTGAGCTAAGGCCCTTGCTGGACTCCAGCTCCCATCAACCCCAGCCAGCAAAGCCAATGGTCAGTAGTGACAGAAGCTGTAATCCAGCAAAATCTAAAGGGCCACAGGTTCCCCCAACAAAGTGTTAAGAGCACTCCTACCTTCCCCACTCCCTGCAAATAAGTTGAGCACTGCTGTGTTATGGCATCAGCTTCCATGGACTAGAAGCCTCCTCATCAGATGCATGAAGTCTTAGCTTTGTTCAGTAGTGGACGTACATTTTGGGGTTTTTGAAGCTTGAACTGTCATGGAGACCCCTTTGCAACCAGCAATGAGGTCTGGGTAACCATTGTTCTCTTTTTCAATGGGGTTGTTCCACAACAGATCACCACACTTTTACAACATCTGTGCTACTGACTCCATATATAAATATATCCAACAAAAAAAGTAATCAATTTGAGCTATGCAGCTCAAATTGACCTCACATTTTTAAGCAATGTGGACTAAGGTTTTCTGGGGCCCATCTGGGATTAGGGACCTGAAGTTTAAATTTAGTTTCATAGTATTGCTGGACTGCAACTCCCATCCTTCCTGACCTGTGACTGTGCTGGTTGGAGCTGATAGCAGTTCCAGTCCATCAGTATCTGGAGGGTCACAGATTCCCCAGTTCTGAAGTAAAGGCCACCTTCACCACCCTGGTCCCCTCCATATATTTTGTAATACAGATTACAATGGGAATTGGAGTCCACCAGTGCAGGTTCTCAGAGACAGGGGTCCCCTGTGAACCAAGATGGGGGTTTTCAAGCAGGGGTTGGTCAGCTTATCCGCTGTAGATGCTTTAGCTCTAGACTAGGGGGGGCCTGCATAGCCTTTGCCCATTTATTTGGCCTCCTGATATTCTGGGCTACAGATCCCAGGGCTGATAGGAGTTGTGGTCCAGAACATCTGGAGGGTTAGCAAAGAGTGGCCCACAAAGTCATTTATAATCCTATGCTTTTATCTACTGGTTGTTCTGGAAAAACAGCTAAGGTACAATATTACATGGCATCTTAAAGACTCTTTGTTCTCCTTGCTGCGACAGACCAAGGCTACAATCTTACTTGGGAACAACCCTCATTAAACACAATGGGTCTTACTGCCAGGTAGGCATGCAAAGAGATTTAGGCTTCCCCACTGGAAGTAGTAGTTCTGGACCATTCACAAACAATTTGCATAATGAAAAGTTGGGAACAAAGGAAACTGCCTTATGCAGAGTCAAGCCATTGGTCCACCTAGTTTAGTGCTGTCTGCGCTGAATGGCAGCAGCTCTCCAGGGTTTCAGACCACAGCCTATTCCAGCCCTTTCTGGAGATGCAGGGGGATTGAACCTGGCACCTGTTGTAATAGTGCTGTATGCAAAGCACATGCTCTACCACTGAGTTACAGCTAACTTCTTTATTATTAGTTTTATTAATATTAATGTATTCATTCACTTTCTCCCCAGACATCTTTATTGAAAGTAAAAAAAAGTACATAATTATATGTGCGCTAAACATGGTGAGACAAAGAGAAACAGAAAAAGAGAAACAGAACCAATGTAGAAGGGAAAATAAAAGGGGGAGGGAGGGAACCTGAAACTGTAAACAGGGGTACCTTGGTTCTCGAACGGCTTGGTTGTCAAACAAATCATCTCCTGAATGCCGCAAACCCGGAAGTAAGTGTTCCTGTTTGCAAATGTTTTTGGGAAGCCAAACATCCGACGTGGCTTCCGCTTGAGTGCAGGAAGCTCCTGCAGCCTATCATTCACCATTACATGTAAGATTCCCTGAATCCTTTGATTTCCCACCGCCCTTCTCTGGTTTCCATTACACTCCCTATTTTCATTCAGCTTATCCAATTTTTTCTAAACTATTGTTAATATTATTTTATTTTCCTTTGTATTATTTTATATTGCAACTATTACTCCGATGCTGCCAAAGTTTGGTTTGCAGTGCTCTTTTAAATACATTATCAATTTCTCCCATTCTTTCTTGAACTTCTTCTCCTCCTAGTCTCTGAGTCTCCCGGTTAATTTTGCCATTTCGGCATACTCCATCATCTTCATCTGCCAACTCTTCTCGTGTTGGAACTTTGTCTTCTTTCCATTTCCGGGCCCTACTTCACCAGATCTTAACCTATTACAGTATTTGTAAGAATGAATTCCAAATATCATTGAATTTGTCCGTGGCAAGTCTGTGTTTATATGCAAATTGTTGATATGTTGCAGGCTTGTATGTCTTCAATCCAATGGAAGAAGGGAGCCACATTTTTATTTTTCTAATTCATCAGTATCAGTCTTTTTGCCATGATAAGGGCACGGAGAGCCCACTCATATTGTCCCTTTGTAAGGTTCCATATGCTGGGCATAGAATTCAAAAGGATATTTTGCTCTGTAAATGTAAGGTTGTTCCATACAGTTCTGTTGATAGTTTCAGTTACCTCCTGCCAAAAATCTTTCAATATAGGACAATGAAAAAAACATTATAAGAAGCATTATCCCTATTGCATCTCCAACAGTTAGATACCTTAGATAGCCCTTTTAAAATCAAACATAATGGTGTCTAGTATATTCTAAATATATATTTTTAGATGAGCCTCAATTTAAGGTCTAGATATGCCCTTGTTATAGCATTTAAGACAGTTTCCCACTGCATGGTTGAAATTGAGATCTCTAGTTCTTTATTCCATTCCTCCCACAATACCTGTATATCAAATTAGTTTGCTAGTAAAAAAGATTTATATATGTTGATGGTATTTTTGTTGTGTAAGAATTAATCAACTGCCATAGATGGTGGTTAGCAAGTGTATTATCTGGAGATATTACCATGGAGCATTTGTAGGTAATTTGTATTTGTCTCTTACAACAGAATATGTATAAAATTCATCCTCTTCATTTATCAGCTGGTGTAATGTTAATATACGCCAAATTCATCCACCTCTTCCATACAACCATTTCTTTCCCAGTTTCCCCAGAAAGTCATTTTGTCATGGGGAAAAAGGTCAAATTTATATTTTTTGGACATGTGATGCCATATCGTTCAAACTGATGTTATTCGTTTCAATAGCATCTTGAGTATTGATGTATTTAGACCCAAGTGCCGCCCATCTTTCTACAGGTGCTACGTAGGAATATTCCAAAGTAGCCCAATTTGGACTGTTGTTTTCAGTTATGGGTCTCCAGATTTGTGTACCTGACAGTAGATATGCTTGGTGATACAATTCTATGTCTGGGATCCCAAATCCTCCTTCCTTTATCAATATTTGCATTTTTAATAGATATTCTTGGAACTGAAGAGCCCCAAAGGCATTTTCTAAACAAAGATTTAATTTTGTGAAAGTATTTGCTCGTTATGTGAACTGGAATTCCTCTTAAAATATAAACTGTCTAGGTATTATGTTCATTTTAAGAGCATTGACTTTTCCTGACAGGGTCAGGGTCAATGATTCCCATCTGTTGATGTCTATTGATCTCTCATGATATATTTTGTTGATGTTCAATTGTCTTTTATGACCGCTGGGTGGCCCCACTGGGCACGGTAATCCAGACAGAGAAATAGGGAGGCAGACTATGTCTAGGGCACCTTTTCTAGCTAAATAGGGCTGCTCAGTCATGGATACAGCTGCCTAGCTGCTCAACTGCCTCATTCCTTGAGCCAGAGTGACTGAATCTGTATCCACCACCCATGTGCCAGTTCATGACTAGGGGCTTCCAGATTTCATGGTCCTGCCCCCGTTACCATTTGCTGATTGCCATGGGACTTTTTGGGTTTGGGATGGGTTTTTGGAAGATGCCTGTGCATGAATTTCTTTTATGTGTGTAGATCAGTGCATGCTGACCAACGCACAGTCTTCACAGTAAGGCTCTGTTCCGATGGCGTGAGCTGCTGCAGCCTTCATCTGCCTTCACAGCCGTTGTATCTTCTGCCTGTTCTGTTTTTGAGGACTTCTTGGATCATTCTTTGTCTAGCCTCCCCTTTGACCTTTTGACCTTCTAGAGGGACAATGCACATGATTTCCACCACTCGACAGCTTCAAGAAAAATGCAGAGAGCAAAACCAACCCCTGTACAGGTATATGGAGTTTTTGATCTGACTAAGGCCTTCAACACTGTAAATCGTAATGCCCTGTGGACTGTCCTTCTGAAAATTGGCTGCCCAGATAAATTTGTGAACATCCTTCGGCTCCTCCATGATAATATGACAGAAACAATTGCAGATAACAACGGCTCTCAAAGTAACCATTCACGGTAGGATCAGGTGTTAAACAGGGTTGTGTTATTTCTACTTGAGTTTCCCTTTGACAAAGTGCAGGATCATGGCAATGAAAATAATGAATAGAGTTGGGGCACCAACTCTACTCATTATTTTCATTGCCATGATCCTACACTTTATCAAAGGGAAACTCAAGTAGAAATCATATAGCAAACTGATGGAAAGCTCTTTAATCTGAGTAGGCTGAAAGCAAAAGAGTAATATTACTGTAATTTCCGTCATAGAGTGTGTACATTCAGATGATAACCTCCAAACCATCCTAAATATCTTTGCAGAAGCTTACGAAAAGCTTGGCCTATCATTCAGTATCCAAAAAAACTGAAGTGCTGCACCAACAAGTACAAAATAACCCCTCTGGAGTGCCACAAATCCAACTCATTGGTGTAACTTTGGAAAGTGCTGATCACTTCTCCTACCTGGGCATTTATCTTTCTACAAGGGTGACATTGATGCCAAAATCCAGCACTGCCTGGGCTTGCCCTTCCTCTGCATCTTTTTGTGGCACTTCTAGAGTAACAAAATAATATAAATTCAGAATCATAGAATTGTAGAGTAGGAAGTGTCATTTAGTCCAACCCTCTGCCATGCAAGAATCTCAGCTAAATCACACATGACAGCTGGGCATCCAACCTCTGCTTAAAAAGCTCCAAGGAAGGAGAGAGTCCGCCACCTCTCATGGGAGTCTGTCGCACTGTTAAACAGGAAGTTGTGTGTGTGTGCACGTGCGCCAGTTTTGTAGATTAACCCAAAACTGCAACCTGCTGAGACCTTATACCTGGGACACCATATTTCTTTGCATCCCATAAGTATAAAAATATGACAGCTGCCTTCCCTCCCCCAACCCAAAACGCCCACTTCTCATGACCTACAATTTTTTCAGCATCTCATTCCAATGTAGAGAGCACAAACTCTGCCGTTTACTTGTAGGTACACATATATTTTTTTCATATCAGAGCCTGGAGCATTTCCTATTCACAGCAAAATATAATAACTGGTTTTCAAAAAGCCTCACTTCTCAAATTCTCATTTCCCATATTTTGTTGCCTTCTCCAGTTCAAGTGTGGTTAAATTTTGGCACTCTTCTAGGTGTAGAGGAATAGCTGACAGAATCCTACACTAGCCAGTAATCTGCATTTCTGGTCAAGGCAGAAGGAGGACTCTAAAATAGGATACCATCGCCTTTTCTATATCTTTTGCTGAGTGTGGTTTTGGAGTAGGGAGGGCAGCATTTGCATATTGAGGCCCTGTGACCACCCTGTTCCCTAAGGTGTGAATAACCAGACAACACATAGCATATTGGTTTTGGGGATCAAATAAGGCCACAACTTCATTGGTTACAGATGTGAAGTTTGGCCATAGGAATTGTAGTAAGCAACGGTGTATGTAACCCCCGCCTGTCCACTGGGAGCGTTTCTTTCTTTCTTTCTTTCTTTCTTTCTTTCTTTCTTTCTTTTAATTGATACAACAAAAAAAGGAAAACACATTTTTTTCTTTTTTGTAATACAAAATTACAAAATTTAAATTTTTGCAATACAAAATTACACACAAGAATAACAATAAACACTAAGTTTTCTTAACAAACAATAAAACATAAATTGGTCTTAATAGACCCGACCTCCCATCTATTCCGTACTTCAATTTTATATTACTTATTGCCAAAACACACTTTTATCGTAATTTAACTTTTTCTTAATATATCTTAACTCTCATGTCTAACTTGCAGCTTTACTGAAATTCCTCAAATGCTTGCAACAGAATTTAAACTACTGTAATTATATTTCAAATATTCTTTGAAAACCTCCCATTTTGAAACAAATTCCTGTTTTGGTTTATTCTTTATTTTTTCTGATAGATCATCTAATTTGGCATATTCTGTCAGCTTTTGGATACCATTCATGTATAGAGGGAATTTCAATACTCTTCCATGAGAACTCTTGCTGCCGCCGTAGCATATAAAAAGATACCCTTCATTTTTTTGCAGATTATCCAAATCTGTAATTCCCAGGAGACAGGCCTCTGGTTTTTTTTTATTAAAAGAGATCTTTAGAATTTTTTGCAGTTCTGAGTGAGTACTCTCCCAGAATACCTGTATTTTCTCACATAATCACCACATGTGGTAGAAAGTTCCTGAATTATCTTCACATCTCCAACAATCACTTGGGACACTTTTATACATCTTCGAAAGTTTCCAGGGTGTTAAGTACCATCGGTGTTGCATTTTTTAGAAAATTCTCTCTAATAGTATAACAGTTTGTGAATTTCCAATTGTTCTTCCACAAATTTTCCCATTGGGACATAGTTATAGAATGGCCAGAATCTTGTGACCACCTCACCATGGCCGCTGTTACCTCCTCCTCCTCCTCCTCCTCCTCCTTGATTTTCCAGTCAAGGAGGAGTTGGTAAGCTTTAGACACTGGGAATGTTTCTAAGGGTGAAGCTGGTGTGCACACCCTATTACCTACATCAAACTGGGGCATCCCCCAAGCGGTCCCCATTGGAGGAGTGGTATGGCCCTAGCCCGCATCTGGGCACTGGACAGGAGCAACTCCTCCTGGGTCCTTTTAACAGGATACCCTTACCCAGGGGTCAGCAAACTTACTGTGCCTTGGGCTGGTGTCTCCAGCGCCAATCGCGCGGTGGGCCGGAGGGCGGGGGAGCGCCCCCATACGCATGTGCACATGCCATTTCCAGTGCACTTCCGGGTCGGAGGAGCACTGGAAATACCTTGTGTGCATGTGCACGGTCCTTCTCTGACACGGATGTGCACCAGAAATAATGCTTGCGCATGCGCTCAAGTTATTTCTGGTGCTCCTCCGACCTGGAAGCAGGCAGCCACGCAGCGCAGCACCTGTAAGAGTGGGCGGTGGTCGCCGTGGGCTGATAAGCAAGTCCCTTGGGCCTTATCCAGCCTGCGGGCATTAGTTTGGGGACCCCTTGCCCTTACCCATGGAGGGGCAGGTGGAGGCTACAACCTCCCCTCCAACCAAGACTAGGCTTACCCAATGCCTATCTGCCTTATGAAGTTGTGACGATTTGCTATGAGGTGGGTGAAAACCCAAATGGTGGTTCCAATTAGGCAAGGGTGGGAGAATTTCTGCCAGGTCCCTGACAATGAGACAACTGACATGGTCCATAGCAAGGTTGGACCATCTGAGGAAAAAAATGTAATCTGAGGGAGGGAGGGTGAGGAAAAAAATGTAATCTGAGGGAGGGAGGGTGGGAGAACTGGCGCAGTGAGAGAAATGCTGAATGACAATGCAAGCTGAGCATTTAACTTCCCCTGGGTGCAGCTCCAAGGAACACAGTTGGTCAGTTGGTCCTGCACCCAAGGGAATGCCCCCTAACTCCTGCCACCATTGGCCCATTTGGTGACAGGAAGACAATCCGGACTGCAACAGGCTTGTATACCAGGGAGGCTCGGGCCTTGCTCAAAAAGCCACCTGCCCGATAAAGGGGCAAACAAACTTATTTCTACCTTTCCAGGACTGAGAAAAAATAAAGTCCTTGGAGATCATGCTGCTGTGAAAGCAAAAAGTACCCGTCATCCTTAACAATGGATGGTTACCATAGATCCAACAACCTCAGATATGCCGATGTCACAAATTTGATGGAAGAAAGTGAGGAGGAATTAAATAACCTTTTAATGAGGGTGAAAGAGGAGAGCGCAAAATATGGTCTGAAGCTCAACATCAAAAAAACTAAGATCATGGCCACTGGTCCCATCACCTCCTGGCAAATAGAAGGGGAAGAAATGGAGGCAGTGAGAGATTTTACTTTCTTGGGCTCCATGATCACTGCAGATGGTGACAGCAGTCACGAAATTAGAAGTGAGAGCTGGACCATAAAGAAGGCTGATTGCCAAAGAATTGATGCTTTTGAATTATGGTGCTGGAGGAGACTCTTGAGAGTCCCATGGACTGCAAGAAGATCAAACCTATCCATTCTGAAGGAAATCAGCCCTGAGTGCTCACTGGAAGGACAGATCCTGAAGCTGAGGCTCCAATACTTTGGCCACCTCATGAGAAGAGAAGACTCCCTGGAAAAGACCCTGATGTTGGGAAAGATGGAGGGCACAAGGAGAAGGGGATGACAGAGGACAAGATGGTTGGACAGTGTTCTCGAAGCTACCAACATGAGTCTGACCAAACTGCGGGAGGCAGTGGAAGACAGGAGTGCCTGGCGTGCTCTGGTCCATGGGGTCATGAAGAGTCAGACATGACTAAATGACTAAACAACAACAACAACAACAACAACAACAACAACAACAACAACACATATATTCCAGAGTCAATGAAATGGTGTAGCAGCGATGCTCTTATCCATCACAGCAGGGGGCATTTAATTTGCAGTGCATAAATAAACGGGGGGGGGGGGTCCTCTCATTGGTAGCCAATGCAATTGGACCAGGATTGGTGTAACATGTTCAAACCATCTAGCAACCTGGTTGCTAAATTCAGCACTAACTGAAGTTTCCGAACCGTCTTCAGACATAGCCCTACGTATAACGTATTGCAGTAATCTAACCTTGAGGTTACCAGAGCATAGACAACAGTAGTTATGCTATCCCTGTCCACATAGGGGCGTAGCTGGGCCATCAGCCCAAACTGATGGAAGGCACTCTTCCATGGTGAACATTTGTGCAAATACTCCCTCTTATGGTAAAAGATGGAACTAGAATTGCAACAATAATTTTAAAGACTCAGACTATTTTTCACACTATTTCATGGCATTTAAAGGTAAAGGTAAAGGGAGGGACCCCTCACCGTTAGGTCTAGTCACAGACGACTCTGGGATTGCGGTGCTCATCTCGCTTTTACTGGCTGAGGGAGCTGGCATTTGTCCGCAGACAGTTTCCAGGTCATGTGGCTAGCATGACTAAGCCACTTTCAGGTGAACAAGAGCAGTGCACAGAAACCACTGTTTACCTTCCCGCCAGAGCGGTACCTATTTATCTACTTGAACTTTGAAGTGTTTTCGAACTGCTAGGTTGGCAGGAGCAGGGACTGAGCAACAGGAGCTCCCCCCGTTGCGGGGACTCGAACTGCCACCTTCTGATCGGCAAGCCATAGGCTCTGTGGTTTAACCCACAGCACACAGGCCTAAATGATGTTAAGGTGCTACACACTCAATATGCCAGCAACTTTGGAAAACTCAGCAGTGGCCAGAGGATTGGAGGAGATCAGTTTCCATCCCAATTCCAAAGAAGGGCAGTGCCAAAGAATGCTCCGACTACTGCAAAATTGCGCTCATTTCACATGCTAGCAAAGTTATGCTTAAAATTCTACAAGGCAGACTTAAGCAGTATGTGGACCGAGAACTCCCAGAAGTGCAAGCTGGATTTCGAAGGGGCAGAGGAACCAGAGACCAAATTGCAAACATGTGCTGGATTATGGAGAAAGCTAGAGAGTTCCAGAAAAACATCTACTTCTGCTTCATTGACTATGCAAAAGCATTTGACTGTGTCGACCACAGCAAACTATGGCAAGTTCTTAAAGAAATGGGAGTGCCTGATCACCTAATCTGTCTCCTGAGAAATCTTTATGTGGGACAAGAAGCTACAGATAGGGAACAACTACCGATTGGTTCAAAATTGGGAAAGGAGTACAACAAGGCTGTATATTGTCTCCCTGCTTATTTAACTTATATGCAGAATTCATCATGCGAAAGGCTGGACTGGATGAATCCCAAGCCGGAATTAAGATTGCCAGAAGAAATATCAACAACCTCAGATATGCTGATGACACAACTTGATGGCAGAATTAAAGAAATTAGAGGAGAGTGCAAAATATGGTCTGAAGCTCAACATCAAAAAAACTAAGATCATGGCCACTGGTCCCATCACCTCCTGGCAAATAGAAGGGGAAGAAATGGAGGCAGTGAGAGATTTTACTTTCTTGGGTTCCATGATCACTGCAGATGGTGACAGCAGTCACGAAATTAAAAGACCTGCTTCTTGGGAGAAAAGCAATGACAAACCTAGACAGCATCTTAAAAAGCAGAGACATCACCTTGCCGACAAAGGTCCATATAGTTAAAGCTATGGTTTTCCAGTAGTGATGTATGGAAGTGAGAGCTGGACCATAAAGAAGACTGATCGCCAAAGAATTGATGCTTTTGAATTATGGTGCTGGAGGAGACTCTTGAGAGTCCCATGGACTGCAAGAAGATCAAACCTATCCATTCTGAAGGAAATCAGCCCTGAGTGCTCACTGGAAGGACAGATCCTGAAGCTGAGGCTCCAACTTTGGCCACCTCATGAGAAGAGAAGACTCCCTGGAAAAGACCCTGATGTTGGGAAAGATGGAGGGCACAAGGAGAAGGGGATGACAGAGGACAAGATGGTTGGACAGTGTTCTCGAAGCTACCAACATGAGTCTGACCAAACTGCGGGAGGCAGTGGAAGACAGGAGTGCCTGGCGTGCTCTGGTCCATGGGGTCACGAAGAGTCGGACACGACTGAACGACTAAACAACAACAATAAAGGCATTGCCCTAATACAGATTTTAGAATTATTCTAAAGTGTTAACATAATTACCTTTATTCTTGGTGTGACAAAATAAACATGTGGCCATAGCTCTGTCTTTCACTATGTAAAGCATAGGTATTAGCAAGGATTTGGGGGGAGGGGGCAGCCAAAGTTGTTGAACTTTTTTTTAGGAAGTCAAAGTTGTTGAGCTTGGAGATCAAAGGGAAAAATACCCCATGAAGACCTTTTCCCCTGACGGAACTCAAGCACAGAAAAAGCTATCATTAAAAAGCACTTAAATATTAATAGAATTAAAACTATATACATATGTAAAATCTGTCTTGTATTTTGGTCCTGGAACAACCTGGCCACCAAATTCTGCACAGTTTGAAGTTTCCAAACCATCTTCAGAGGCAACTTCACCTCTAATACATTGCAGTAATCTAACTTTGATGTTACCAGTGCACTGGGCACCTGCTTTTACAGGGGCAAGGCAGCATGCTTGAATCAAAGTGCTGATTTTGACCTATGAAGATTTAAATGGTTCAGGGCTGCAATACCTCAAGGTCTGCCTCTCTGCATATGAACCAACCTGGACCCTGTAACTAACATCTGAGGCTCTTTTCTGTATGCCCCCTCCGTGAGACACCCAGGAAGGTGGCAGCAAGAGAACAGGCCTTTTCGGCATCAGTTCCATGTTTGTGGAACGCTCACCCCAAGGAGGCTTGTCTGACACCTTCATTATATGCATTTAGAGGCACCAGGTGAAAATACTCCTCTCCTCCCAGGCTTTTGGCTAATTAAACAATCCATGGCTTGCTTTTTTAATGTGTTGGGGTGTATATGTGTGTGTGTCATTCTTTTGTTTCATAGAATCATAGTGTTGGAAGGGATCCCAAGGGTCATCTAGTTTTAGGCCCTGCAATGCAAGAATCCTGCCCACAGCCATCCCTGGGTGGGCTCAAACCACCAATGTTTTTGTTTATAGCCAGACACACTGGCGCATCACGCCACTACGTTATCCATTGTTGTGCTTTTATTTTGTAATCTGCTCTGTGTCCCTCGGATGAAGGTTGGTTAATACATGATAACGATAGTGATAATAAGTAGATGCAGTTAGGTGTGTAGCCTTCAGTGTGAATCTTTTATTTTGTCTACCTTGGCTTTACAGTCTTGAATTAATTATTGCATGGTGAACATTTGTGCAAGTACTTCTTCCCCTTATGGTAACAGATGGAACTAGAACTGCAACGATAATTTTAAGACTCAGACTATTTTTCACACTATTTCGTGGCATTTACACAGGCCTAATAATCTGATCACTGCAGATGGTGACAGAAGTCACAAAATTAAAAGAAGCTGCTTCTTGGGAGGAAAGCAATGACAAACGTAGACAGCATCTTAAAAAGCAGAGACATCACCTTGCCGACAAAGGTCCGTATAGTTAAAGCTATGGTTTTCCCAGTAGTAATGTATGGAAGTGAGAGCTGGACCATAAAGAAGACTGATCGCCAAAGAATTGATGCTTTTGAATTATGGTGCTGGAGGAGACTCTTGAGAGTCCCATGGACTGCAAAAAGATCAAACTTATCCATCCTTAAAGAAATCAGCCCTGAGTGCTCACTGGAAGGGCAGATCCTGAAGTTGAGGCTCCAGTACTTTGGCCACCTCATGAGAAGAGAAGACTCCCTGGAAAAGACCCTGATGTTGGGAAAGATGGAGGGCACAAGGAGAAGGGGACGACAGAGGATGAGATGGTTGGACAGTGTTCTCGAAGCGACTGGCATGAGTTTGGCCAAACTGCGGGAGGCAGTGGAGGATAGGGGTGCCTGGCGTGCTCTGGTCCATGGGGTCATGAAGAGTCGGCCACAACTGAACGACTGAACAACAACAACAATAAAGGCATTGCCCCAATACAGATTGTAGAGTTCTTCTAAAGTGTTAACCTTTACTCTTGGTGTGACAAAATAAACATGTGGCTATAGCTCTGTCTTTCACTATGTGAAGCATGGGTAGAATCAGGATTTTTGTTGGGGAGGGGGGCAGCCAAAGTTGTTGAACTTTTTTTAGGAAGTCAAAGTTGTTGAGCTTGGAGATCACAGGGAAAAATACCCCATGAAGAGGATATTATAGGGGGCATGGTTATATATTTTTATTATATTTAGAGAAGAGAGAGAGAGAATCTTTTATATTTATTTATTAAACTCCACCTTTTCCCCTGACAGAACACAAGCATAGACAAAGCTATCATTAAATAGCAATTAAATATTAATAGAATTAAAACTACAGTATATGCATATGTAAATTCTTTTTAAAACATACAAATAATTGCAATAGATGAGTCTCATATAACCTGCATGCTTAAGTTTCATTAATGCATGATTATGGCTTTTACATGTGCGCCAGGAGAGGATGGCAAGTGTGCTGGGAAGATTCAAGGACAATCAAAGAAACATTTAAACAGTTCAGTAAAGTGTATCACAGTATAGTATCAATCTAATTTTATTGGATATACAAACAGAAACAGTATCCACACGTCTCTTCAAGAGCATTGGCTAGTCTTCTGCAGTTCTCCATGACATATTGTTGTGAAGAGGGATTTTCAACTCTGACAAGTACGAAAGATCAGAAAAGAAAAAGGCTTTTCTCTGTGTTGATGGGATGACAGTTCGTTAGTCCTGATATATAAATGGACCTGATATATAAATGAGGTTGGGACGCAGGTGGCGCTGTGGGTTAAACCACAGAGCCTAGGGCTTGCCGATCAGAAGGTCGGTGTTTGAATCCCGCACGGGGTGAGCTCCTGTTGCTCAGTCCCTGCTCCTGCCAACCTAGTAGTTCAAAAGCACATCAAAGTGCAAGTAGATAAATAGGTACCGCTTTGGCGGGAAGGTAAACAGCGTTTCTGTGCGCTGCTCTGGTTTTACTTTTTTAGCCTTCAACTTGGGGGGCAGCTGCTGAGAAAGACAAAGCAGCTCAGGTGCCTTGCAAGCCCAGCGGCACTCACAAAAGAAGTTTTGGGCTGGCACATGCCTGTTGCTTTGTTCTTCACTGCCCTCCTACAACAGCTCATGATGCCCTGTGAGCCCAGCACCATTTCTGCGAGTCTTGCAAAGCAACACAGGACTTGCAGGATGCCGTGAGTGTGCCCTTCAAAGCTGGCTGGCTGATGGGGTGGTGCTGGTCATAGCAGCGGTGCACCCTGCCCCACAATTGTGCGCACCCAGGCACACACATGCCAGCCCCAGGCACTGGCAGTGGTTCTCAAGATTCCCCCACCCTCTGGGCCACACTTTTAGAATAAAAATTTGCTCTCACCAAATTTTTAATTGATAAGAAATACATTGGAAAACAAGAAGAAACAACTCCTAGCCGTGCTTGATTTATAACACAGAACACAACTACCTTATAATATGATCCTGGGACACCCAGAAAGCATAAAACAGTACAGTTACATAGGAACACTCCCAAAGTATAATTAATAAACAAGCCTTTTACATATGTACCTTAAGTATGTATACAAACTCAATGGGAGGCATGAGCTTGCTTTTGCCAGGTAACCTCATTTATATAGGTAAAGGTAAAGGGACCCCTGACCATTAGGTCCAGTCGTGTCCAACTCTGGGGTTGTGGCGCTCATCTCGCGTTACTGACCAAGGAAGCCGGCGTACAGCTTCTGAGTCATGTGGCCAGCATGACAAAGCCACTTCTGGCAAACCAGAGCAGCACTCGGAAATGCTGTTTACCTTTGATGTGCTTTCGAACTGCTAGGTTGGCACCGCATCATGTGATCAATTATGCAGGGCACGGCTTACCTGCTCTCCCCCAATAAAAGTTGGCACCCATGGTGTGAGGGAATACTGCCCTTCATCTGAAGATCACAGGGCGGTTTACGGTATAAAGTATTTAAAAAGATACCCCCGAATGTCAGTTCACACCTGTATTGTGACTGCTGTGAACTTGTGCTTGCTTTTCCCGCCTCCTTCCCATTCCTTTTTCCTCGGGTTTCATGCCTTTTTCTTCAGACTGCAAGCCTGAGGGCAGAGATAGCATTGGTAGTGAGTTTTGCAAGCTGCCCTGAGAGCCTTTTAGGTGAACATATAAATCTGCAAGTAAAGAAATAAACCAAAGAGATAAGAAAGGTGAGTTTCTTAGTACTAGAGAAACCCATTTAGCTAAACTAGAACAACCAGTGTTGTGAAAAAAAGAGGAAGGAGATCCATATCCAAATTTATTGATAAGAAGAAGGTGCTTGTAAATGCCCTTGTTTACTTGCCTCATCCTAATTTCAAGAGGCACCTTGTCATACCTGTTCTTGGTTAGGCAAACGAAAAAGCAGCAGCAATGTGATTGCAACATTGGTATTTCTAATGCATTGGGAAACACAAGGTTTTGGTCTTGCGTTCTCAACTGTTGGCATTGGTGCAAAATATGGCTGCCACATGCACTAGATCAATCCACCAAGTGGCTGTCACCAGTGCACTCTCTTGCCTGGCATAAGCATCTGGCCTCCTAGGCCCACTGCCAGAGGTGCAATGTCCCACCAGTTCCCACCAGCACTGAACCCTGCCTGAGACCCTCCACCCTAGGCAGCTGAGTCTGTAAGCCTCCAGTTTAATATCCCTAAAGTCTAGTTTCTTCCAGAGGCATGGGTGCTACAGAGCATGGGTATACCTAGGAGCTGTCCAGGTTGGCCCTTGCCAAGGTTGCTGGCTTAGGGGGTGCAAAAACTGTGCCTCTCCACTCCAGCTGCGGCTGGCTGGGAGGGAGGGAGGCCTGGGAGGGGGCATCAACAAGACAGGCTACCAAAAGGCACGCTGTCCAGTGTCTCTGGAACCAGGTGGGGCTGAGCCACAGGCACACCATCACCATCTCATCTGGGGCTAAGATCTGTGCTTTTCAAACCAGAAGCATTTTTATTAGGAATTATAGGTACAGTGGTACCTCGGGTTAAGAACTTAATTTCGTTCCGGAGGTCCGTTCTTAACCTGAAACTGTTCTTAACCTGAAGCACCACTTTAGCTAATGGGACCTCCTGCTGCCGCTGCGCTGCCAGAGCACGATTTCTGTTCTTATCCTAAAGCAAAGTTCTTAACCTGAAGTGTTATTTCTGGGTTAGCGAGTCTGTAACCTGAAGCATCTGTAATCTGAGTTACCACTGTACCAACATTCTGAAGGAGCAGAAAAGACTTTTCATGTATGGACAGTGGGAGAGCAAGTCAATTGGGCGCCTGGGGCGGCACGCGTGCCCAGGGGTGGGGCCAGCCGCCCGCAGGGGCAGGACGAGCCAAGGCAGGACACTCCATGGGGCCTCCAAGGAGTCTACCTGCCTTCTCCCCCTCAGCCACCCTACAGCTGGGGGGGGAGGCAGCAGGCGGACCGTTTGGGCAGCGGGGAGCCTTCCACCCAAGCCACCGCATCTCTCCCAGGAGAGACGCATGGCTGAGGTGCGCTGCAGGCCCCGTGATGAGTGCCGCCCAGCATTTTGTCACACACACCCAGTTGTGAGACATGGGGTGGCCTGCCCCTACTGCACCCCCCCTTCCTCCACCCCTGTGTATGGAACAACAGCCGTGTGGGTGTTATTGGCCCAGAGTTGGAAAGATGGCAGTCCCTACCAGAGAAGAATGGCAAAACAAGTTGATGGACTATGCTGAAATGGCAAAGCTGACTGGAAAACTCAGAACCCAAGAGGATAAAAACTTTGTAAAAGAATGGGGAAAATTTATAAGTTATCTAGGAGACCACTGTAAGCAGATGGAAACAAGAGCAGGATTTTGACTCACTTGTAGTATAAAAAACATTATGGATAATATGGTTTGATATAAAAACTGGAGCATGGACTAATGTGCAGTTGTAGATGTTTAAAACAAGACTCCATGGATGGGATGGGGGAAGTTGCGAGATTCGGAGAATCTCCACATACAGTATAATTTTATTGATGTGTGTTTATTTGTATTTTTTTATTGGTAAAACTAATAAAATGTATGGGGGGGGGGAATCTGTGCTTTTCCTCCAGGCCAGGCCTTAGCATGGTCACCAGCTTTGCTCCTGGGTCTGCTCTGGGGGTTTCGAATATGTGTGCAAAGAGTCTTTCAGGGGTATAGCCGTTCTTTACCTTGGGCAAAGTAGCCGGAACCACGGCTGATACTGATGACTTAAAGCAGTCATAACAATAACAACTGGCTTCAGCTTGCATCTCTGTTCCTGCAACCTCGTCTTCTCCTTGCGTCATCTCTTTGTAGGCAGAGGTCAAGGGCTGCCTTAGCTGGATCCCAGCTAGGAAGAAAGTCTGGAAGGGGATTCATGTGTATTAAGTAATAAAATAATAATGGAATTGGTTTTTATAAGCCAATGGGGATTGCAAAAATGGTGGAGGGTTTAAAGGCTGAAAACAAACCTCCCTACCCCACAGCACATTTCCCCCCCCCCAATGGCCACCACTGACTGGTTGTGGGGCTGCTGAAGAGAAGTAGCATTTCATGACTGGAGAGCAAATACCTCACTCCCCACCCTGCACTCAGCTCTCACCTGTGGCTGTTAGTAGCTATCAACATGTGACAGCAGCCACAACAGCTTCGACTGGCCAGCTAAACCAGGTGAGGGTAGTGAATGGGTCTCAAACCCTCGGCAAGTTAGGGACTTCCCTGCATATGAAGGGCTGAGGGGCTGGGACCAATAGTGGATCCAATGGTGAAGAAGGTGTTTTCTGCACATGCTGTAGAGAGAAGTGAGGGGCAGGTGGGGCTTGTCAGCCTGGGAAGGGAGCGCATCTAGGAGAAGGAAAACTCTGATCCTAAAACTTGCTGCCTTGTGGGATATCTTTGTGAGAAGAAAAGGCAAAAGACAAATCCGGAGTGGAGTCCCTAAGACAGTGGTTTTCAACCAGTTTGCCATGGCAGCCTGGGGTGCCTTGAATGATAGTCATGGGTGTCACAGACAACACTGGCCTCTGTCCCTCTTTCCTTCCCTCCCTCCTCTGATGCCCTCTCATGTCTCTGCCTCTAGCACAGCTGTTGCAGCAGCCCTGGCTACAAGCTCACATGTGAATGGTGCCTCTGGGGCTGGTCAGGGGGTGCTGGTTGCCAGGAGCTGAGGTAGCCTCAGAGTAAGCAAACAAACGGGCAAGGGAGCCCAGAACGCCAGAACGCCAGCCCTTGCTGTTGGGAATGGACAGAAAAGTCTCAGACCCCTGTGGGGCAGTGTGAGGAAGCACCTCTCTTTGGGGGGGGGGGCAGCTCAGAGACCAGGGGGCAGTGGCAGCTGCCCAGAGGACTCCCAAGGAGAGGAGAGGAGGCTGAGGGAACACTCCACAAGGGAGGGTGTTTGAAAAAGGGTGAGAGGCTGCCAGCTCTGCAGGCAAGGGGTGACATAACTGGGCTCCTGAGCCCCACAGGGCTGCCACAGAAAGAATGTACTTGGTCAAGAGAGCCGTGGACACAAAAAGGTTGAAAACTTCTGCCCTAAGATGTTTAAATGGCATCTTGTATGCCTCTTTCTGGCAACCCCCACAGCCAATCTTGTGCCAAACATTGCTCTGTTTTCCTTTGGACCACATCAGCAAGGCCCAAAGGGGGGTCCTGTCACCTTGGCAACCTAGGACTTCCATGCACACTGCCTAGGCTTGAACCCCAAGTAGGTCACATCCGTGTTGCTAGCACAGTGGTTTGACTTCACCCGAGAAGCACACTCCATTGGCTCTTGAGACAGATGCGTGCCAACAACTGCTGGGAAGAACTCAAAAGAAACTTCCACACATCTCACCCTGCAGTACCTCTAAATCAGGCACGTCCAACAGGTAGATCATGATCTATCGGTAGATCACTGGAAGTTTGTGGTAGATCACTGGCTCCCCCAAAGAAGCTCAACAACTTTGGCTCCCCTAAAAAAAGCTCAAAGTTTTTGCCTTGCACCCCCCCAAAACAGGGCTTTCCTCCTCCCCAAAAAAGCTCAACAACTTTGACCTGAACCCCCCAAAAGGGGGTAGATCACTGCCAGTTTTTAACTCTGTAAGTAGATCACAGTCTCTTGGGAGTTGGCCACCCCTGCTCTAAATGAATAAACTGTCCTTTGGTTGTTTTCTTTTCAGGAGTGGCCCATCCCTTTTCACCACCTGAGGCAGAATGGAAGGTACAGTACTACTGCCACCACCACTTCACTGAGCAGGGTTGCATGGGCAGGGATGGGTGTTGGTAATATGACATCCTGAATGAAGACAAAATATGGTGCACGCACACCACAATATTCTTATTTTCACAATAATTTATTTTAGTACAGTTGCTTTTTTACTGGATCTTCTCAGTAGGTAAAGGTAAAGGGACCCCTGACCATTAGGTCCAGTTGTGTCCGACTCTGGGGTTGTGGCGCTCATCTCACATTACTGGCCGAGGGAGCCGGCATACAGCTTCCAGGTCATGTGGCCAGCATGACAAAGCCACTTCTGGCGAACCAGAGCAGCACACGGAAACGCCGTTTACCTTCCCGCTGGAGTGGTACCTATTTATCTACTTGCACTTTGACGTGCTTTCAAACTGCTAGGTTGGCAGGAGCTGGACCGAGCAACAGGAGCTCACCCCGTTGCAGGGATTCAAACCGCCGACCTTCTGATCGGCAAGCCCAAGGCTCTGTGGTTTAGACTGCAGCGCCACCCGAGTCGCTTCTTCTCAGTAGGTACCAGTATAAATATAGGCTTAATAAAAAAGATTACTATTATTACTTTGCACCCTGTGCGGGGGAACTGCCCACACCACCCTAAATCTGGCATTGCATGTGGCTTCAGGGTCCAAGTGCTGGCAAGATCTCGTGAGAAGTCCACAAAATCTCACTGGAACTTGGAAGCCATTGTTGCTTCTCCTTGTTTCTCTAGTGGCAGTAGCAGGAGACCAGCGGTACATTCCCCCACCATGGTATAAGTGAGAAGTAGCAGCAACAGCAAGATCTCAGGCAAGCTCTGCAAGATCTCACTGGTAGCTGCCAATATCACTTCTCTGTGATTTTCCAATGGGGGTGGCAGGACCACCCTCCTCCTGTGGGATTCTGCTGCCCAAGGCATGTGCCTCCATCTGTCTCATGTGTGGTCCTGCCTTGGGCTTCATGGACTACTTTCTTATGGAGCTATGTCTGTAGCAAGTGGGTTCTTAGCAAAAAAAAATTGCAATGTAGGGCCCCCATGTTGATTATTCCAGAACTACTCCAACCTGCTTATTGAGCATTCAATCCTGATTTGCTTACACAAAGCTTATGCAGAAGTTAGCCTATGTCCAGGATGGAGAATGTGGTGGGAATTAATAGGATGCTTTGAGTCCTGTTTAACTCGATGGGACTTCCTCCTAGGGGGTGGTGTGCATGTGTAGATCAATCAATCAGTCAGACTTATAGTATACAGCCAGAGGTCTTCGCGACACCACAGGGCAAAAAGCAAGATGTTCATCTAGAATCAGGCAACATAAATGTAAAATTCCACAGCATAAAATTTTGAAATCACAATGTATTAACACAACTGAAGCAAAGCTTCTTAGCTGCCAGAGCAATTTTTGTTGTTGTTGTTGTTGTTGTTGTTGTTGAGAAAACAGCTATTTATTTACTTTGCCGTTTTTTTCTCATTTTCTTTCTTAAAATCATTTTTATTAATTTTCCAATAAAAACAGCCAATTAACATAAAATCCAATCACAATCCAATTAAAAACAATAAACTAAATTTAAAAAACAACCAAATTGCAGTCCAAATTGTTAATTATTAATTTTTTCAGGCTCCCCACAGTCCCTGGATGTATATCTCTGAAGTATATCTCCAATAAGCTGCCAGAGCAAATTTGCCTACCAGATGTGTAATTTGTAGATATTTATTGTCTAAGAGTTCAACGATCACTTCCTTAGGGGATTAAATTGAGAGGGGATTAATCTGAAAACAACAATTCTGGTCATCATATATAATGGGCATGATGTCCTCAACCTGGTTACAGCCATAAATGCATTTCTGTTCCATTTGTCCTATTTCCAAGGTTTCTCCCCCTCCAAGCACGTTGAAGGCATCTGCTGAAACCTAAGTTCAACAAAAGTCCTGCATAACTGTGGTAAAGGAAGCGCCTCCAGATAATGGGGACATGAGTGGTTGTCCTTGATTTGAGAGTAGCAAGTAGAGCAATGAGCAGTGATAAGGGGTGCTCTGTCTTGGCTGGCACCATGGTTGTCTGCCAGGGATTGTGTTATGTCCTTGGGTATCTGCAGAAGGGAAGATGGCAGGAACCCCAGGGAAGCTGGCTTCAAGCACTAGGCCTGTTGGCAGTCCAATGCTGTGCTAACAAAGATGTCTGCAAACGTGACATGATCCCTTGCAAGACAACCGCAGTGCCTGGAGACAGACAGACAGACAGACAGGTCTTGCATCCACAGCAGTGACCAGAGGAGAAATGACTGCTGGGAGGAACACAAAGAGAAGAAATGCAGTGGTGCATCTGCAGCAGCACAACCAGATGCCTTCATCTGCTCCAGCTGCAACAAAACATGTCTCTCATGAAGTGCCATAGCTATGGGTGGGGTGGGGTGGGGGCTAGCCAGGTTTTTTTTGCCCTGGGTGAAGCCTCCAGAGGGGCACCACTGAGGCTCCCAGCCTGTGTGTGTGTGTGTGTGTGTGTGTGTGTGTGTGTGTGTGCAAATGCATGTTCATGGGCCTTTGACCCAGGTGACATAAAACCTACTTTCACTCCTGCTCTCCTGTATTGGTCTGTACAGCCACAGCAGGAAGGGGTAAAACTAGGCTTTCTTTCATCTGGGTCAAAGACCCAGTTTGGCACATGCCCCATGCACATTTGCCTACATACACACAGGCTGGGAGCCTCAATGGTGCCCCTCTGGATGCTTCACTCAGGGCAAGAAACCTGGTGAGCCTACCCCCCCGCCCTGCCCCCAGCCCCGTAGCTATGCACTGCAGCAGTCACTGTAACTCTTCAATAGTTTGACTTCACCCCCAAAGGCCCACTCCTCCATTATCTCCCAAGGCAGAGGGATGCCAAGCAAACCATCAAACAGATAGGATTTCAATGATAAGTAATCCTAGATTTTTAAACATATGTACTTGTTCGTATATATGACCATCTAATGGCCACCTGGACTTAGGAACCCTCTTACCAAATATGGCAAGCTCGGTTTTATAATAATATACTTTTAGTTGTTCCTTTTTACACAGTCGCCCAAACATGGGCATAAGGTAAAGGAAATGGTACCATGACCGTTAGGTCCAGTCACAGACGACTCTGGGTTTGCGGCGCTCATCTCGCTTTACTGGCTGAGGAAGCTGGCGTTTGTCCACAGACAGCTTCTGGGTCATGTGGCCAGCATGACTAAGCTGCTTCTGGCGAACCAGAGCAGCACACGGAAACGCCGTTTACCTTCCCGCCGGAGCGGTACCTATTTATCTACTTGCACTTTTGTGCTTTCGAACTGCTAGGTTGGCAGGAGCTGGGACTGAACAACAGGAGCTCACCCCGTCGCGGGGATTCGAACTGCCGACCTTCTGATCAGCAAGCCCTAGGCTCTGTGGCAGGGGCGTAGCAAGGTAAATTGGTACCTGGGGGCAAAAAAAATTTGTCCCCCCCAGGCATGGGAAGGTCAGGTGGTACCCGGTGCGGAAAATTTCTTGTCAACCCCCCCATTGATCCCCCCCCGCAAAAATGGTTTTACGTTATTTCATATTTTCTTACAAAGGAATAATAACAAGTAATAATAAAAAAACTTTTATTTATATCCCACCCTCCCCGGCCAAAGTCGGGCTCAGGGTGGCTAACATCAGATACATAACATTGGTATAAAATCAAACAATAATTAAATTACCTCCTAAAAACATCTCAAAATCAAATTAAAGTCTAATTAGATGGCTTTCCACAGGGTTAGGGTTGGGAACAGTAAGTGTTCTCTGAACTGAAATTTCAGCCTTCATGACATAGGAAAACAGCCAAGTAAACAGCTATTTTGGTGGAGGAGGGTCAAGATATTAACCAATATGCATGAAATTTCATATATAGCTATATAATCCCTAGTATAGTAAGATAAGACCTTCGGAGCAGGCATTTTCAAAAAATAAAAAAAAAATATTTTTCAAAAAAAAAAAGTTCCTGATATTTGTCACCCCCTCCATTATGGAACACGGGGCGGACCGCCCCCCGCCCCCTTGCTACGCCCTGCCTGTGGTTAGACTACAGCGCCACCCGTGTCCCAAACATGGGTAAATCAATAAACCATACTTAATAGTAAATCAATAAACCATACTTAACTAACTGAGGCTCTGCCTCTCTCACCCCCCCCCCAAGATAAATCCTAGGTACATCCATGTGCCTGGATTTAACTAGCATCCTTCTAAGTCCAATTTTATTCAAAGAAAGCAAAACTAGGTTATCAGCAGTGCTTTTCCCCTTAAAAAATGTTTAGGGGACAGCAGTCACAAAATTAAAAAATGCTTGCTTCTTGGGAGAAAAGCAATGAGAAATCTAGACAGCATCTTTAAAAAGCAGAGACATCACCTTGCCGACAAAGGTCCGTATAGTTAAAGCTATGGTTTTCCCAGTAGTAATGTACGGAAGTGAGAGCTGGACCATAAAGAAGGCTGATCGCCGAAGAATTGATGCTTTTGAATTATGGTGCTGGAGGAGACTCTTGAGAGTCCCATGGACTGCAAAAAGATCAAACTTATCCATCCTTAAAGAAATCAGCCCTGAGTGCTCACTGGAAGGCAGATCCTGAAGCTGAGGCTCCAGTACTTTGGCCACCTCATGAGAAGAGAAGACTCCCTGGAAAAGACCCTGATGTTGGGAAAGATGGAGGGCACAAGGAGAAGGGGACGACAGAGGATGAGATGGTTGGACAGTGTTCTCGAAGCGACTAGCATGAGTTTGGCCAAACTGCGGGAGGCAGTGGAAGACAGGAGTGCCTGGCGTGCTCTGGTCCATGGGGTCACGAAGAGTCGGACACGACTAAACAACTAACAACAACAACAACATTTTCCTACTCGTATTGAAATACTGCCCCTCAATGAGGCCAAACTTAGATTCACAAAATATTTAGGGGTATGCGTACCCCCCGTACCCCCAGAAAAAAGCACTGGTTATCAGTATATAATGGAATGAGCACTTCACACTTTGCAAAACATGGGGTGCCATATCAGGAATGCAATTGTTGATATAAGATTTAAGTAATGGTGCCAATATATGCTTTAATCCGCTTTTAATAGGAATTGCCTGTGAAAGGGAATACTGTATTGTAATACGCCCTATATATAGGAGCCAACTCCTAGGGGCAGAGGTGTATTTGGCCTCCCAATAAAATATTTGAGGACCCCAGGATCCCACCAAGTTAAAGGGCATTGCCATTCAACGGAGTGTGTGCATTGCGTCGTGTGATCAATTGGGGGGGTTGTACCTGTGTGCGAATAATCAATTCAAGTCGGCACTCCCGGCCTGATGTAATTGTTGGGTAAGCGAGAGAAGTCTTTTTTTGTCACTGTTTGATCGAGGCAATTTGTTCTACAACCGGCCTGGGTTGCGTAGGGATCGTGTCCCTCTCTCCTCTCCCGCCCACCTGCGAACTTTTTTCCTAAGCGCGGTGGCGCTTCAGTCTCCACCCCGTGTCATGCTGTGCACCTCCCACCTCTCCGTACATTGGATCCCAGCTCATCTTGCTCCCGCCCCGGCTCCTCCTCCTCCTCCTCTTTTTATTCGCTCGCCCGGCCTGTTCCGAGTCCTGTTCTTCTGTCTTCCTAAGCCAGGAGCTACCCCAGGAGCTAACCGAGAGACCACCGTCTACAGATTCCCGGTCACCCAAGGCGAGCGCAAAGTACCAGCCGTGATGACTCAAGACGAGGCGGCAGCGGCGGCGGCGGGCAATGAGAACGCAGAGGCCGACAACCCGGGTCTGATTATGGCGATCCTGAGCTCCCCGCTCAACCTGATGCTGCTGGGCCTTTGCTGCTACCTCCTCTACAAGATAATCCGGGGCGATCGGCCCCAGCCCATCCAGAGCAGAGACGACGAAGACGGGCCGCCGCTGCCCAAGCTCAAGCGCCGCGACTTCACTCTGGAAGAGCTGCGCCCTTTCGACGGCGTCCAGAACGAGCGTATCCTCATGGCCATTAACGGGAAGGTCTTCGACGTGTCTCGCGCCAGGAAGTTTTACGGGCCGGGTAGGAGATTTTTTGCGCCCTTTCTGTCCCTAGATACAGCGGGGGGTGGGCGGGCAGGCAGAAGTTCGTTGGGGAGGAGGGTGGTGGCGTGGTGGTTGCGAATTGTGCAATCTTGCATGGCACGCTCCGGGTCTGTCTGCCCGTTGAGTCAGTTTGGTTTACCTCCCGGCAAGGCCACTTTGGGCTAGCGTTGCAAATTGATTCAGTAGAATCCTTCCAAACAAGTCAGTATTTCTTATATTGTAAGGGAGCAATTAGTCGCTTGCCGGAAAAGCCACATAAACCGGGGAATGGTGCCTGTACGTGTTTGCTGAGAGGTCTACTCTCAGAAAACTTGTGGGGGAGTGTGTCTCACTTTGCAGTCGAATTCATTGTTTTGTTTATAATCTGAGGTACTATTTTCGAAGCAGAATGCTGTTGGGTCTCGGTTGAGTTTTGCGCGGCTTCAGGCTACTTGTGTTTGCTTGGAAGAAAGTTCCACAGATTTCTGTGTCGCTTACTCAAGAGCGAATTGGGTAATAGCCAACCTACAGGGCTGCCATAGGCCAGGTCTAGACTTACTGAGCAGTTAATATTTGCTCCCAAGTGAGTTTTCATTGGATCGGGGTTTTTGCCTCAGTGCTGATCACCACTTTATATCAATCTGGAATAACCTGTACAATAGGAACATTTGTTCATTTCCACCCTCCCGATTAAATCCAGGCTTCTGCTCCAAGTATGCATTTGAAGAATTTATTTTCTCTTTTCACCATCTTAATTCTGAGTTGGGAGCTGTGGTTCGGTGTCAGTGCCTAAAATCCTGACCCATTTGCTAATTAAGAAACTCTGCTGCACCTGTAAATAGTGATTAAAATTGGATGATCTCATGCTTTGATGGAACCTCTAATGATTTGTGGGTTGGCTGTTTCGTTGGGGCTCTATAATGTGTTGCTCCATCTACTTTCTCACTGTGTGTAAATATAAATTAAATAGTTGACCATTTTCCAACTAATCAGCCATCCTGATTGAAACTGTGTGTGAGAGAGAGGGATTTAAACTGTTGTGACAGGAATGGAGGAAATATTTCAGTATTGCTATTACATTGTCATCAATTTACATGGCACTTTAGAGCAGTTTTCCAAACTTGGGTCTCCAGCTACAGTCTACAGTCCCCATCATTCCTGACCACTGGTCTTGGTAGCCAGGGATGGTGAGAGCTGTAGACCCTAAACAGTTGGAGACCCAAGTTCGGGAAGCACTGCTTTAGAATAGGGGCAAGGAATGTGGAGGCCAGATGCCTCTCTGTAAGCTACTCATTGTTCCAACCCCTCGTTTGAGTGCTTTTGTTGGTTGGAGAGCATTATTCAACTGTGATACTATTTCTTTCTTTGGATGGGGAATGGAAATTTGTGTGTATATAAAAACTTGTGATTTTTTGGAAGGATGGAATGTAGTCAACTGTACAAAAGTTAGAGCTGCAGTCATTCCTATATTCACTTTTGCCTCTGGCAATGCCCACCGCTTGCATGTGGCACCTGAAAAGTTCCCCACAAAGAACCATGACTCTTGAGCTTAAAGGCCACTAACAAGATGCTCCCTGCCCCCCGTAAAGCTTGCAATCTAACTTTAAGTATGGACCAAACAGTTCCTGCAGAACTGTACAGCTGCAGTGGTGGATTCTGAAAGCCAGAAACCAGAGAAACATCAGACTCCCATCAAGTTCCACTGCTGGTGATTGATACAAATAAAAATTGGACTGTCTGACCACCTAGGCCAGTACTGTCTATTCTTGACCTGCAGCGGGCTTTCTGTGCAAAAAAAAAAGCATAGGGGACCTGGGAGAGGGAAGGTGTGCACACCTGAGTTGTGGTAGGGACAAGTTGTGAAGCTCTGCCCCAGTTGTGATGGGAAATAGAAGCTGAAAGATGATAATACATTGTGAAGCAGGTGATGTTACATTCGCTTCTTTGTTTCATTTTAAATTAGCAGCCAAAGCCCTTTAGGGCAAGGGCTGGGGAACATTTGGCCCTCTGGATGTAGTTGAACTATAACACCCACCATCCATTGCTGATCGTCGACCATACTGGCCGAGGCTGATGGAAGTGGGAGCCCATCATCTAGAGCAGGGTTTCCCAAACTTGGATCTCCATATGTTTTTGGACTACAGTTACCATCATCCCTGACCACTGGTCCTGCTATCCAGGGTTGGTGGGAGTTGCAGTCCAAAAACAGTTGGAAACCCAAGTTTGGGAAGCCCTGATCTAGAGGACCACAGATTCCTCCTTTATACTTTGGATACAATGGATCAGGAATCTGCACAACTGGACACTGGGATAGCTCTGTATTGTATTATCCCCTTGTTGCAGATAGGAAGCTCTCTAGATAGAAATGGTTTGTCTGGGACCACTGTGCAAGTTATTGACCAAGAGTACATTTGAACCTGAGCCACTATTTTTGGCTCACAATTAGCTGTCATGTTCATAGCCATAGAGGCAAATCCTAACTCCAGAGATTTGTTTGCCATGGTCCCCACATTAAAGAAAGTTGTGCCTGAAGCTTAGAACTGGTGCACTGTTTCACAAAACCGTGGTTTGTGTGACTCTGCAAAATGGGTTTCCAGGGCAGTGGAAAGAGATGCACAGAACGTGAGAGGCAGGTAGAAATTTGAAGGAAAGCATGTTGGGTACACATGAAATGTTAGCATCTGGATTGGTGTCGGGTACAAGAGGTGGGCAGAAGATGTTAATCCATCCAGAGATGTTAATACAGCCTGATCTACCTTCTGCCCACCTGTTGTTGTAGACTGCAACTAAGCTGCAGAAATGGGCGGCAGGGGGTGGGGGACCCTTACTGGTAAGGAGAAGGCATTTATTGCGAAAGTATTGTGCACTCAATTCATTTCCGGAGCTGGAAACAAATTCCTAGGCTTGGAATGCACTAGGGAGGCACCTGGTTCAAGGCACCACCTTGCTTTTTCATTAATGCTATGTGTGTTGTGTGCCTGGCTCATCACTGTTAAATCCAATAAGACTAAAGTCTTCCTCATCTTTAGATTAGAAGGCTCAGGTACTGGAAACACTGGGAAGATGTACACTGAAACAGCCTTTCAGATGTAAGGAGAGACTCTGCCCAGTTCCCTTCCCCCTTGTTTCCCTGCCTAACCAGCCAGTCTTGTTTTGTAGAGGGGATTATACCCCAGGCACTGAAAGAGGGAGGGAGGTGACCATTCTGGCCTATTGTCTCTCTCTCTAGCCCCTCTGAAGGTGAGCTTTGCTTGGCATGCAATCCCTGTGGTTGCACAAGACCCAGAGGCTTCCCCCCAAACTTTATCCATTCTCTCCCAACCCAGATGTTGGGCAAGCTGAAAGGCCAGAGTGTGCTGTTGCAGGATCTATACAGAGCCCTTTGTATAGCTAGCTAAACATATACCATGGCTCTTCCACAACTTTTGTTTTTTATTCAATTGTGCAAGATAGATGGATGATTATGATTAATTGTGGCCCGCTCTTTCTGCAAGAGCCTGCGGCCTAACTAGACTTTTGCAGGCAAATGAATGTTAACAAAATGGCAATGAACTGTTTTTTGTTGTTGTTGTTGCATGGAAGTGAGAAAGGATTTTATTTCCAAAATAAAAGTTCCCATACAAACAGCAGGTGTGGGGGTGGGGAGCTGAAGCATACCTCTCCCCCAATCACTTCACCACAAATTGTTCCCCTCCTATTGCTGATTTATAGTGAGGTAGCCATGGGTGTTTTCTCAGAGCTGCATACTTCGGAGTTCCTCCTACTTAATCCTCTCAGCCAGCCTGCAAGGTAGGTTATACTGAGAGCAACTGCCAGAACGTCAACCATAGCTGATTGGAGATCTGAAGTCTCCAGTGAACTCAGATGCAACATGCTACTAAAGCTTGTAATGGCTTCAAAGTAATCTCCACTCATACCTTTTCACTCCTGTTCGGCAAGCACTTTAATCTTTCGCCTGCCAAAACTTTCTATGTTCCTAAATGTTGTTTGGCAAATATTGTTTGGCGAACAGTTTCATGTGGCCTACTTTTTGCATAGTTTTTTCTGCTACTCCTTGTTCCTTATTCACAATGTGCTGCCTGTAGTCTGTTGTTGTTGTTGTTGTTGTTGTTGTTGAACATGTCTTCACTTCTTGAAAGTGTCTCAGTAATTCCTACCAGGCAGCTTCAGAGCCTGGAATTTATAATCCAATCCAATCTTAACATATGTTTGTAGATCTCATAATGAAAGTGAATCTATGTTGGGGAAATTGAGGGAGGTCCCCCCCCCATTTTTTAAAAAACCCCACATATTTTGATTGTACAGAAATTTAAAAATGCTTAAAATTATGGTGTTCCAGCAACAGTTCTGAGAAATCAGGGAGTGATGAACTATGAAAGTTACTGATTTACACTTTTATTGTCTAAAGTCCATAGAGAAGCCTGCCAGAATTGCATATGCAGTGGGTGGGGGTGACCTTGCCATAATGCCTGTGCTAACTCAAGACTTCTCCTAGGAAGACAGATAGATGGGGAGCTGCATTTAATTCTAAGTTTTGGTGCAGACCAGGAATATGGAACTACTGGCCTCCCACAGGGCACCCAGGCAGCTTCACTTGGTCACAAGCCAGGTTCAAAATGTGCCTGGCACTGGGTAATTTCAAACACCTGCTTTAAATACTGATGTCTGAAGTTTAGAGGCCAAACGGGAGGAGATGCGAGTGCAGGCGTTTAGCATGTCATGTGTACTTGACCTTGTTATCAAGTCCTTATGGTCAGGCATGTGTCAGCATTCTAATATCTCACTCTTTTTCTTTGAAGATGGTCCTTATGGGATTTTTGGTGGAAGGGATGCATCCAGAGGCCTTGCCACCTTCTGCCTGGATAGAGAGATTCTGAAGGAGGGACATGATGATCTTTCTGATCTTGATGCCACACAGAGAGAGACCCTGAGCGACTGGGAACAACAGTTCCAGTGTAAGTATTTCAGATGTAGTTGCCCCATAACTTATAATCTTTTATACCCTCCCATGAGACCAACTGATTATGGATTGGGGATTGAACCCATCTCACTATTTTTCCTAACCGAGTTGGCCATTGTTTTCCAGATGAATTTGTTTTCCATTGTTGTTGTTCAGTCGTTCAGTCGTGTCCGACTCTTCATGACCCCATGGACCAGAGCACGCCAGGCACTCCTGTCTTCCACTGCCTCCCGCAGTTTGGTCAAGACTCATGTTGTAGCTTTGAGAACACTGTCCAACCATCTCGTCCTCTGTCGTCCCCTTCTCCTTGTGCCCTCCATCTTTCCCAACATCAGGGTCTTTTCTAGGGAGTCTTCTCTTCTCATGAGGTGGCCAAAGTACTGGAGCCTCAACTTCAGGATCTGTCCTTCCAGTGAGCACTCAGGGCTGATTTCTTTAAGGATGGATAAGTTTGATCTTTTTGCAGTCCATGGGACTCTCAAGAGTCTCCTCCAGCACCATAATTCAAAAGCATCAATTCTTCGGCGATCAGCCTTCTTTATGGTCCAGCTCTCACTTCCATACATTACTACTGGGAAAACCATAGCTTTAACTATAGACCTTTGTCGGCAAGGTGATGTCTCTGCTTTTTAAGATGCTGTCTAGGTTTGTCATTGCTTTCCTCCCAAGAAGCAGGTCTTTTAATTTTGTGACTGCTGTCACCATCTGCAGTGGATCATGGAGCCCAAGAAAGTAAAATCTCTCACTGCCTCCCTGAAGACAGGTTTGAGGAACCTTTGGCCTTCTGGATAAATCTGAGACTCATTCCTGACCCTTAGTTCTGCTGGCTGAGGCTAACAGGAGTTTGTGAGTCCTACATCATCCATAATGCTACAGGTTGAAGTTGAATGGAATTTGTTCTCTGGGAAGTGCAGTTAAGATTGCTGCCACAAGACAGAGGAGCTATTTTAATGCAAACCCATGGAAATTTTTCTGCAGGTGTTTGCATAAAAACCTGTCATCTTCTTGGCAGACACAATCCAAATTTTCCTGTTGCAGAATCTAAACAGAAAAGTTTTCTGTTGGCTTCACGATTGGTATCAAGGATGTTCTAACCTTACATTTAAAGCGTCACCACAACCGCCTCCCCAAAAAGTGTTGGTACTCAAAGTTTGTGGATGTTTACTAAAGTATTTTTCTTTGGTCTTCATTCAGTTAAATACCACTACGTGGGCAAGCTGCTGAAGGATGGGGAAGAGCACACAGTATATTCAGATGATGAAGAAAAAACAAATGAAGAAGAAAAACCCAAGGCTGCTCAGGATCGGAAGAATGATTAGTGAAGAACCCTCTTGAAATCGTTAGGGTTTCTTTTTTTAAATCTTGCATTCTGATTTTCTCTGAGTCTAAACACCAGTTCTGGTTTTAGAAATAGTATGTGAATTATCTTTAATTAAACACATTTAAATCTACATTCCTACATAACCTTGCCAATTCAGCACTAAACTTCTTAAATTAAAGATAATGTGATACAAATCTAGCAATGGGGTTACAACAGAACCCAGTTCTTTGGTAAATAAAGGGGGCAGGCACCCAAGTCCTGATGCTGTGCAGTTTCCATACATTTAATGGTGCTTCCCAAAAGGCCTCCAGCTTGGTAGATAGCGAATGGCAGGTACAGTGGTACCTCTGGTTACGTACCTAATTCGTTCTGGAGATCCGTTCTTAACCTGAAACTGTTCTTAACCTGAAGCACCACTTTAGCTAATGGGGCCTCCCGCTGCTGCTGCGCCGCCAGAGCACGATTTCTGTTCTTATCCTGAAGCAAAGTTCTTAACCTGAAGCGTTATTTCTGGGTTAGCGGAGTTTGTAACCTGAAGCGTATGTAACCTGAGGTACCACTGCACTTGTTTAGAGGAAAGGGAGAAAAATTCCACCTTTTCACGGTGAATCGAAGGGGATCAAAAAGCTTTCTATTCTTTTACAGCAGCAATGTGTTGTTGTTGTTGTTTGTTGTTGTTGTTGTTGTTGTTGTTTTAAAAAAATCTGACCTCTGTTTGTTAACTACAACTCCACCATAACCCACATATTCTCAAATTATGTATACTGCAAGTTGCTTCTGTTATGGTTCACTCGGAATCTTGATTATTGTAAATATTTGGGAGTAGGGGCTATTATATGGTTCCTTAATGATGTATTGCTCCAAATATGGGATATATATATAAAACATCTGCCTTTGTTGTATCAGCCCAATGGCGAAAGCCCTTGCATCAGATTTCATTAGACTGGTCTGGAAGCAAGCACGATCCATTAACACTGGACCAGCAAAAAAATCTACCAATGTAGCATATGGCAAATGGTAAAACAACAGCTTCCAAACCTGCAGAAAGACTAGTTTAGGTCCGAGGAATATCTTCCTTGATTGGTAGAACATGTTAGATTAGATAGCCATAGTTCATGTATGGCTTAAAATTGGATTCTGTGAAGCCTGAACTGCATCCTTAGCTAAGAGGTTCTTTGGAAGCTCACCAACATACACTGCTTACAGTGCTTAAGGACTAGACAACAATTACTTCAAAGATGCTTGGCTCACCATTACTCTACAGCTGCAGGGTGCTCCCAGATTCTGTGCCCTGTATGAGCTGACTCTGTACCATAGAACCTTTGCAAAGTGCAGAAGGCAAAAATGAAATTGGGATTGGCCTTACTTATGGGTAAATAGCTTGAAACAACAAACACACACACCCATTTAGATAACCCCAACAGTGGGAAAGATTGGATTAAGGTTATTGTACCAATGTGTGTTTTATTTTTTACATGACTTAGTTTCTTTCCTGCATTCTTTATACAAAGCAATAAGTGGTGTCTCTTTGAATTTCCAGTATCATGAAGAACAAAAGTTCAGCTGCTGCTGGATATTCTCAGTTTCTAATGCAAGATTTTGTTAATTTTTTTTCAACTTGTTGGAAGGTTAATTGATAGTACACTAAATGCTCTTTAATTGTACTGCTGTGTCTCTTGGGGGGGTGTTTCCAACTCAAGAAGCATGCATTTGTTTTCTAAATGGCAAAATAAAATCTTCCTTAAAAGTTGGCACCTCATTGCCTGATTGAAAACTAACCAGCAGTATTTAGCACTCCTGTGTCACAGGAAATGGAAGTGTTTATAATGGAATCTCTCGCTTGTTTGCCTTCCAATGCTCCCAGTGAAATAAGCAATGGGTTTCTAATCAGATATTTATTTCAGTCTTCACACATTCAGTAGAGCAAGGCTGAAGCTACTTCACAGCTTTTCAACACAAGAAATTGAGTAAGAAAAGGCCTGTGGAAGGGCAAGCTGCATAACTTTTTATAACACATACAGGCCTTCTCTCCCAATGCACTGGTTTGTTCACACAACTAAGGTGTTCTTATTCTATTCACAAGTCAACTGAAGCCACTAAGCAGCTGATTTTGGCCACCATTGAGTTGCAAAGCATCATTTAAGGAAATATTTTTGAGGGGGTGACCCCTGCTATCAACACAGATTTAGGATGGCCCAGTGCAGCAACCAGATCAGTGATAAAATGGCTAATAACAAAAGTAACTGCATACACTCATGGCTAATACTTTTAAGTTCTGTATTTTAAGAAGTAATTTTAAGAACTCTTTTTTCAGCCAACAATATTTCCCCCCCCCCAAACACTTAGGAAAGCAGGAATGATTTTAAATCTCCCCTGAAAATTAAGTTTAACTTTAGTTAAGTTGCTGCCTTCACCCAATTAAAAAATATGTATTCATACCTAGTTTGAACTGCACTTGAACGTTTTCTCCAATATAACACATTCAAGTAAGGTAGTAGGCTTTCAGTTAGAATTCCAAAGGTTATGACTAGATTTATAACTATTTTGGGGTAATAATTTGACCACACTTTTTTGGCTTTGTACCTTTAGACTCCTTTTGAACTACTAAAAAGTTCAGAGATAGGAAAGACAGCACAAAGAAACTTGCACATGCTATATATAGTGCTTTCTCTTAATTTCTACAGATTGAAAGTAGTTTCTGTAATAATGTTGCATGGAGTTGCATGGTGTCTTGTCTCGGTAATGGACGATGAGAGCCAACAAACAGATTCAATCCAGATAAGACTAAGGCACTGTTTGTGGGTGGTTCCCTAGACCAGATGGCTGGGAGGTGGCCTGCTCTCGAAGGGTTTACACGTTGCCTGAAGGAGTGGGTATGTAGCTTGGGGCAGAGATGCTGGTGGTGCTATGGTCTAAACCAGTGTTTTTCAACCTTTTTTGGGCAAAGGCACACTTGTTTCATGAAAAAAATCACGAGGCACACCACCATTAGAAAATGTTAAAAAATTTAACTCTGTGCCTATATTGACTATATATAAAGTAATTTTTCAATTTTTCCCACGGCACACCAGGCAACATCTCGCGGCACACTAGTGTGCCGCGGAACAGTGGTTGAAAAACACTGGTCTAAACCACCGGGTCTCTTGGGCTTGCTGATCGTGAGGTTGGCAATTGAAATCCACACGATGGGATGAGCTCCCATTACTTTGTCCCAGCTCCTGCCAACCTAACAGTTTGAAGGCATACCAGCGCAAGTAGATAAATAGGTTTCCACTGTGGCAGGAAGGTAAACAACCTTTTTGTGTGCTCTGGCATTCGTCATGGTGTTCTGTGCACCAGAAGCAGTTTAGTCATGCTAGCAGCAGACAAACGCTGGCTCCCTCAGCCTGAAAGCAGAGATGAGCCAATCCAGGGGTCCTTTACCTATGTAGCTTGGGGGTTCTCCCGGATCCTTTGCTGTCACTTGAGGCTCAGGTGGCCTCAGTGGCTTGGAGTGCCTTCCAGGTTGCTCACCAGAGCAAGTTTGAGCGTATTATGCTGATCCTGGTTTGACTGCAATGGCTACTAATTAATTTCTGGGCCCAATTCAAAGTGCTGTTTTTGGCCTATAAAGCCTTAAATGGCTCAGGACCACAATACCCCTCAGGGACTGCCTCTTTCCATATGAACCTACCATATGGAGGGTGGCAACTTCAGGTGCCAGGTAAAGACATTCCTCTTTAATCAGGCCTTTGGCTGATGGACTTCCAATGCCCTTTTTAAATGTGCTTGGGAGGGGGTTTTATTGGGTTTTTATTAAGTATTTATATTTATATTGTGGTTTTATTTTGTAACCACCCTGAGACCTGTGGGTATAGGGTGATATACAAATATAATAATAATAATTAATAAATAGAAAGAAAATGCTCTATTATCCTTGCATCTCATAGCAACTTCACACCTTCCAACTCAGGAAGTGCTATAAATCTCTAGGGACTTCACCTTTTTTTAACTGTCTGAAACTAGGTATTACATAACCAATCTCTATGCCACTGGGACAGGGTTTCTATCATATTTATGTAAGCAGTGGCAAACTGAAGAGCCTTCGGGCAGAAGATACAGGATAATGAAAACTCGAACCACACGCCTTCTGAATAGTTTCTATCCAAGAGCTTTGACTGTACTTAATAATGATCTCAGGGTCAGTAGTAAGTAATAGTAAGCAGTGAGTAGTAAGGAATGAGACAGGCTTTTAGGTTATGCTATGCTTTTAATAGGTTATGTTATACTCTGGATTATGTTATGTTTTAATAGATTATGTTTTAATAAGGATGAGAGTGTTGGAGATATGTGCAAATGTGTATGGTAAATCCGGTCTTTGGGTGTTTGATTTTCGTTGTTGTGTATACTGTGTATATACGGACAATGACAATAAATAAATCTAATCTAATCTAATCTAAAACCCCCATGATACCAGCTAGTAGCTAGAATGTTGCTGCTGGAGGATAAAAAAAAAGTCACTTGCAATACATTTTCCAAGCAAAGTTGTGTCAAACCATGTTGTGTGCAATGTTCACAATTTAATTTGGCTCTTCAGCCACAAAGCCAAGGCTTAGTTCACAATGTTGCTCCCAACAAGTCAGCACATTGGTTTGCCTCGCACAGTATCATCCATGCTGACTGCACCAGGTCTCCAGAGTTTCAGGTGGGGAATTTCTCAGCCCTACTTGCAGATGCCCAGGGTTGAACCTGCCGCTTTCTGAATGCAGAGCTAGCGTTCTGCCACTTAGCTACACCCCTTCCCTCTGCTTCTAGAACAGGTGACAATGTTTCTGACTATGTTCAGTGGGCTTTCCAATTGCCACATGACAGCCACAGCAAGCCTACACACTGGGGTTCAGGAAGAAGACACAATGGTATGGGCACAGGCTACTTCCAGAGTGGATAAGGTAGAGGAGGGATGGAATTAAAACCTGTCCACTACTGCAATTCAGGCTCTTCCCAAACTTTGCCTGGTCACCTGTGTGGTCAAAGGGCACTTGCATCAAACTGATTTGGGATTCCTGGCACCTTTTCAGGATCCAAGTTTAGTTTTGTTTAGCTAGTCCTACACTAGCTTCTTACATCAACAGATGATTAGCATGAAAGAACCCTGTTAACATGTGAACCGCCCTGAGATCTATGGGTGAAGGGTGGTATACAAATTTAATAAAGAAATAAAAACTAGATTTCCAGTTACGTACTGAAAAGGCACAGAGGTTACAGGAACTTTTTAACCCAGACACTTCTTTTTGGAAATTCAACACTGACAGTTTTGAAACATGGTAATTGCAACAGAGAACAGTTTTAAACCTTCCTTATTGCAACAGAGAACTAAACCTTCCTTATTGCCTAAGGCCCAGCCTGTTTTTGTGAGCAAATCAGGCAGCTGAGCCCAAGGCCCATTCTTGATGGGGCAAAGGCCAAGCATAAAATTATTCTAGCACTAGTTTTGCCTCTCATGGAACAGCTATTTTCCCTCCTTTCTATAAGCCCTTCTGCTGCTGGAAAGTCTGGCCTATGAATAAATTCTCAGTTCCTGGGATGAACGCAAAGCTAGAATGTAGCAATCGAATTTTATGTGGCAGGTTTAGCACCTCCAGTTGATATGGGTGCAAGCAGGAGGGGCAAAAACCTACAGTAGATGACGGTAAACTTATTCTTTCTCCCTCCTTGTATAGGTTTCTCACTTTTCTTGCCATTTCTCAACTGCCTAGCCATTAGGTAAAAGTAAAGGGACCTGTGACCATTAGGTCCAGTCGTGTCTGACTCTGGGGTTGCGGCGCTCATCTTGCGTTAATGGGTGAGGGAGCCGGCGTATAGCTTCCGGGTCATGTGGCCAGCATGACTAAGCCGCTTCTGGCGAACTAGAGCAGCACACAGAAATGCCGTTTACCTTCCCCGGAGCAGTACCTATTTATCTACTTGCACTTTGACGTACTTTTGAACTGCTAGGTGGGCAGGAGCTGAGGGACCGAGCAACGGGAGCTCACCCCGTTGTGGGGATTCGAACCACCGACCTTCTGATCAGCATGCCCTAGGCTCTGTGGTTTAACCCACAGCGCCTAGCCATTAGAACCACCTTAATTTCAAAACGATAAACTATGTTGGTTGTTGCTTGTCAATAATCGTCAGGAACTAGCATTTAAACTAATTTACATAAATATTTTTATTTTTCGTAAAACAGATTTCCCCCTAGCAGCACAAGCTTGAATAGAGTATGTATTCACACTTGCTTTAAAAAGACACTTGACATTTGACAAAGCGTCCTAGAAAACATCTGCAAGGTTACTTTGCACATGTCTTATCTTTTGGTGACCTAACCAGTGTGTTTTTAAAAAAAAATTCTGGCAGCACATAAAAAGCAAGGAAATAGTTCAGCACAGTTTTACCCGAGCAATTAAATAAGGGAGCTGCTATCTGAAGTTATCTTCTGCAGTGCCATATGATGAAGTCATTGCTTTTTATCTCTGGAGGTTTGGGGAGCATCCCTGGAGGGAAATTGGCTGGGCTTATATGTGGAGTGATTTCACGTCTGCTCCCCAAACCAAGGCGCTTCTGCATTCACCAAAACGTGCAATACTCCCCATAACCATTCAATCTTTTATTTCTATGTGGAGGAGCACACAAAACCAAGTCCAGCTCCTAAATTCAATCCAAGGGTGACATCTCAGATGCCCCATGGCTTCATTTGGTGTTAAGGGCCATGAAAAAGCCAGATGCAAGACCTAAGTCTTTATTCTCATCGGAGCATTAACAAAAGCTGTGTGGAGTGTAGAAAGCACACGGCATTTTCTTGGAAGGCTCTTATAAAACGCAACTTCAATTGTGGCGTACAGTGGAATGCGATCCATGCGAGAGGCGCGTGATGCAATTCGGTACTTCTGCGCATGCGCCGAAACCCAAAAGTAACCCATTCCGTTACTTCCGGGTTCGGCACAGTGCGCAACCCGAAATTGCTCAACCTGAAGCAGCCATAACCCGAAGTATGACTGTACTTCCATGGAGATTTGACATTCAGCAATCAACAGTTTTCATGTGCTGCTCTGGCCACATGACCCGGAAGCTGTCTGCGGACGAACGTTGGCTCCCTCGGCCAGTAAAACGAGATGAGCGCTGTAACCCCCGAGTCGTCCGTGACTGGACTTAACTGTCAGGGGTCCCTTTACCTTCACCTAATTGACAGGTAGCCCTAGCCAGGTCCCCAAAATTTCTGATTAGTGAAACTAGAAGATACTTGAATTCCCAAATACCGGTACATAGCTAATCTCGAAATACCAAAACAGTGAAGGGTTTTCACCTTGGCCCGTTGTCAGGCCCTCCCTTCAGCAATTCAGGAAGGCCATTATAGGAAGATACCTTACAGGGAAAGGAAATGCCCATGTGGCTCTGGGCAGCAGGAAACAATGGAGCATGCCCTTCTTTATTGCCAGTATTATACACTATAGACATTCGAGCCAGGTTTATCCAGCCCATCGTATATAAATTCCCAGGGCATTCAGAACACCACAAAATCTCCCTATTACTACAGGACGGAAGCCCAGAAGTCAAATATTCAGTTGCCAGATTCTGCGCTGTCATGATACTCATCGAAGGATGGTCTATGCTACAAATCAGTCCTAAAATGAGGCCCATATTGTTAGCTCTGTATCACTGAAGCTCCACCCCATATAGCTGATTTAACTGGTCTTTTTAATTATTAGTTTTTATTCACCCATTATTTATGCTTAATCAAATATTCTATGTATATGTTTTAATCTACAGTTAGTTCTTGCTCCCATTTATTTAATAATTAGTCGCTTAGATTCACACTGTTATGCTATTTATTTAGGTTATGCTGGTCTGTTACCGAAGTAAAGTAAGTAGCACGTTCAGCAATGCTTCCAAGGGACCTACGCTGAGAGCACTTTGCCACTTTTCACCCTTTGCAGAGGATCAGCAACCTCCAACAGACGATACGAGCTGCAGGGTTATGACGATACCACAAGCCTCTCTTGACTACAATGCAGGAAGGCCTGTTTCCCCGGCACCGCATCTCATGCTTGCTAACATGAAATGAATGAAGTGTGTACAAACCGTGTACTCAAAACATGCACACACATGCAAAACCACCAGCAGGGTGGTGAAGATCCAGAGGGGGAAATGGAACCCCTCAACTGTCCTCTACCCCTTAACTGCCATTTGGGAGTAGCCATCAGGCTGCCTCAGTGGAAGAGGTAGGAAGCAGGGCTCATTTCATTGGTTTTGCTGGAGGCCCTGCTCAGCCAGGCACCTCCTGAACTTTTACTGTGCCAGCTGGTCATTACAGCACACCTGTTTAGAAATTGGTGCTTGAGTTTTGTTTCTTTACTTTCCTCTTCCCTCCCTGTCCCTTTCCCCCTGTGTGTCCTTTCTCCCATCCCCCTAGATTATAAGCCTACAGTGGCACTGTGTTAGTTTGATTGTATGTGAGCCACTCTGGGAGCCATTGGCTGAAGAGCACTAAATGATCTAAAACCCAAGTGCAAAATATTGCTTTCAGATTAAACAAACATTTGTTGGCTACATTTGGAAATCCATTCAATTTATGCAAATGAGGTTAGCCTTAAAGAGAAGCCTAGAGGACAGTGGAAGTTGCCACCACCAATCAGCCCGACGCAAAACATGAATCTAAGCACAGAAAATATCTGCATACATTGCTTCATTACTACTTTATTGGAGCAGAGGTTAACAAACATGGATGGTATGCTAGGGAATGCTTATTCACATGAAAATTACCATGACATGAAATAAATAAAGCATACTAAAAGTATAAGCAAAAACTCAAAACTATAATTTGTTCCTCTTCTTACAGCTGTGACTATCTGGTGCAATAAGCAAAAACCTAGCTTGCAGCCCTCGGAACTGCTTATTCTTGTCAGTAGAATGGTTTCAGGTTGTAGTCCTTGATGGTCTTTATTTTGCCCGTTCCATGTTTCATAAAATTATAAGCAATAACTGAACAGAATAATTTATATGGGCTCAGACTATATAGCTATGCTTTAGAAGGTCACTTACTCAAAGAACAAAATACCAACCAGCACTTAAGTAGATTTCATACCCCCTTTTCACTGCTCAAAGCATTCCCTGTTCAGAAGGTCCATTGAATACAAAGTACAGCACCCCTAGCCTGTGAAGAACATGTGAAAATATGGACTTCTTGCTTTCTAGTTCCGTCTTTTGAAATGAAAGTAATTAATTCTGTGACATTTAGGAGAGGACTGGGGGGGGGGACTTTCATTGGTTCTCACACAACATCAACCATGATTTTAATTTAGCTCTCCCCTCTCAGCTGCAAGCCCCACCTATTCTTCAAAATAAATTAACTTGGGGGGCCAAACTCTGTGTGAAACAAGTATCAGGTCTCCTGATATGGGTTTGTTTTTTGTTTTTAAAAGAAAAGTAAGAACAAGACAACTTTAAAGCGACCTTGGTGCATCCTGCTTTGACTGGAGCAGTGATGCTGGGCTCTAGGGGTGCTAAGCCCTCCCTTTCCCTGCTCTCCCCCCCCACCACTACCACCTATAGTCCCCTCCTGCCATTGACTTCTGTCCCATGGCAGGAAAAAATAGATACAACTGGCCCGCCACTTAATGCAAGGGTTCTGTTCCAGGCGCCCATGCACAAAAGCAAAGTTGTGAAGAGTCAGGAACCTCCAGAACCGTTCCCCCCCCCTACAAAGCAAGGCTCTGGAAGCTTCCCACTATCTTCCCAGAGCCTGGTAAGCAAGGAAAATTTGCTGTGTGCACAGGTGGGGGGGAAATAAACAGAGCAGGGAATGGGATGTTTACCTCACTCTCCATTTATGTATTTACCATCACCACCACCCCAAATATATATATATGTATATAAGGTGGGCATAAGATATGGGCCCAACCTTACCTCTATCATGCCCACATTTCCACCTTACCCTGACGCTAGTAGGGAATTACTTATTAGTAAAGTGACTGGGGTGGGAAGGGCTAAGCACTTCCTCCCAGCTCCACTACTGATTGCCATCTGAGCACCCTGCAACTGCTCTTTCAAAAGAAAAAAAAAGGGGTGGGTGGGTTGAATGAATGGCAGGAAATCTGATAATGGCTCTCCTGTGTCATGTGTAACTTTGCCCTCAGGTGGATAATAAAGGGGAGAAGATTTAAGAAGAATTAAAGGGAGTAGCCATTCAAACCAGAGCACCTGTTACTCTACTCAAACCATTCCAATACACCCAAAGGGGCCTGCCACAAAAAGGGTCTGGACTGAGAAGCAGAATCCGGCACACAGCATATACTGCCCAATGCTGGATAGAGCTATGCTAATTACAGAGTTTTCTGATTAAGTGGCATATAAATCTTTCTAAATAAATAAAAGGCTTCTTGCAAAATAAATAATAATAATTAAAAAATAAAGCTTGAGTACCTCAAATTGCTACGTCTGCAGTAAATTATAAACACGTTCCTTCTCTGCCTTTTGGATAAATGTTTTATCTCGGACACCACCCCCTTTCTGACATCACTGAGGAGGCACTTTCTTTTTTATTAATCTTATAAATTAAACAATTTATTCAACTAACTCCTTTAACTATACAGTTACTAGGGAGCATTTTCATATTCTGTGGCTCCCTCCAAAATCAGCAGGGACCATTCACTTCACTTGGCTCAGATTCTGAGTAGACCATTCAACATGGCTTCAATCATGCACTGCAGTAACATTTTTTAATTAAAAAAAAAAATTGGTCATTAGTACAGATGTTGAATCTGTTGACCAGTTTTTGCAAAGCTGTGTCTGCCCTCGCGCTCTGCCAGCATGCACAGCAGCCCAAGCAGAGCACCCAAATCACCAAAGGTGATTTATTTTTAAGTCCTAAAGAGGGCCTAATTTGAGCTTCCAATAACCACCCCCATCACCCCCCCAAGACCAACAAAGTTAGCATCATCTTCCAAGTTCTCCTCCACAGACTGTCTCTGCATATGGATTGAATTATTTTGACAGGAAACAAAGGGCATCCTTCAGGAATCTGTTTCCACCTATCTTCTTAACAGCAAGTCCCCTGAAAACCAGGAGTTGCAGCAAAACCTCAAGAGTGAAGAATGTCCCCATTGCAGGAGCTGCTCATTAATTCCAAAAAGGGCTTGCAAAAACTGAAACCTGCCCCATCCTGTTCCACCCACTTCCTTGTCTCAGCACCCCACCACTTCTCTCACCTCTCTTAACTGCTCTAACACCCCTCTTCCTTTGGTAGTCTTGCGAGCTCTCTGCTTTACCTTTGTTTTGCACCCATTCTCACCGGTCTTATTAATGTCTACATTCCCCTCATCTGCCTTTGGGCAAGCTTCTTGAAAAGGAGATCCGTCCAAATAGGTGGCATCTTTTGCTTTTACTGCCCCAGGCATGTTGTGAAGTGTTTTACATTTCATTTTGTGATGGGACATCTTGCTATACTTCCTCTGCATCTTGCCAGGAGACTCCAACTCTTCACAATGGTTTGCTTTAAATAACTGTGGTTCATCATCAGGCAAATGGTTTCCAGAATATCTCTTTCTGTTCTTCTTCTCACCAGCTTCCCTCTCCTCATCACTAGATGTCCATTTGACTCTTTGTACTTCATGCCTTACTTTGCTGCTGGTTGTTTCGCATGCTGTCCTAAGCTCCAGCTTGGGGTGCTCTGCTGAGTACCAGCACTCAGAGTTTGAGCAGAACCTGTGTTTGGTGTATTCAATATATTCATCAGCATAAGAATCATTTTGGATAGAAATCGACAAGTCTCTCACACTTCGCTGCCACACCTTGCAGCTACCTCCATTTTTTCTTTCTTTTTTCCTTGGTGACTCATTAAGTGCCTCACTGAAGTATTCAGAATCACTGCTGATCTCTTCTAATACATAGTTCAATTTATTCACATGGCCAACTGGCTTGTGTGATGCCATAGCCATCATTTCAGTGTCTTCTGCTTGAGATTTTCTATCATGAGCTGCACTTACTAGGACAGGACTATTCAATTCACCATGCAGCGTTCCTTCTTCAGCCTCACCCGACAGATCTTCACACCACACCCGAGAGTTTTCGGCAAACTCCCTAGCACATGCCTGGCTCTTTGGCATAACCTCAGGTTCCTCATCTATTACTTCCCAGTTATCGCTACCTCTGGAGATTTTCTCTTGGGTATTTGGTACGCAACTCAAATCCGTCATGCACTGCCTATCTTTTTTCTTCAGGTTAATCTGGAGGTCGTTCTCTTTGAAATACAACACCCTCTCCCACTGAGAATTATCCACTGGGTCATCCACACTTGGAAAGACCCGTGCATGTTTTGGGGTTTGATAGTAGTTGAGTAAATAATGTATGAATTCATCAGTTTCATATATTGGTACCTTGAGCTTCTTGAATTCTCCTTCCCTGGGAGCTTTAGGGGAGCACCCAACTAACGAGTGGCTGTCATGGGAGCGGTCTATATCCTTGTCTGTTAAGTAGTTGGTGATTGTTCCAGCAACTGGCCTGTTCAAAGTATTTCTCCAAATGGGATCAGGTAATGCAGGCAATTTAATTGGAATGTGCTGCTGCTGCTGCTGCTGCTCCTCCTCCTCCTCAATAAAAGCATCAGCCAACTGAGCTGACTGACACTTGGATTCTCTCTTATTCTTCAACTCTTGTTGCCCAAGACAGTTTACTTGTTCCTTTGGTTCATTCTCTATCTGAGATGCAGAGGAGCAATTCCCCCATTTGTTTTCAAGATCCAGCAGAGGCTGCCCTATTTGCTTGGATTCTAGCACAACGTCCTTAAGGGGGGGAAAATAAAAGAATGAATTATAGCGTAACAGAACAAGGGACTTGAGCAGAAAGCAAATAAATCAGCAAAGCCTAATGGTAAATGATTTTATGAACAATTTGGACTAGTCCAAGATCCTTCAGTGCCTAACAGAGGAACTCCCACCCAGGTCAAACAACCCAGAATCCACCTAGAGAAGAGGTAACCAACATGGTGTGCGGCCAGAAGCTCTTGGACTACAACTCCCATCATGTCCGATGGCCTAGGATTGCAGGAGTTGGAGTCCAAGAACATTTGGAGGACAACATGGATCGATTACTTTGTCCTAGTGATTCTACTAAAATGCAAAAGCTGCATAAAAGCATTGTTGTGCTTCAACAGCTCGTCCCCACCCCCACCCCCACCAAAAGGGACTTCTGCATAACCTCCCTGTGGATTGTACCTCATGGGTGAAATCTGCTTCCCTCCCTGCCAGTCTTAGCAAGACCCAAAATACACTGCTTGGGAAACACACTTAAGACTTCATTCACTGTAGGAGTTGTCTCTGCAGATTGCTGTTTGAGGAGGTTTAATTTTTCCATAAAGGAAACCTGTGTTTTTTGTTTTTGTTTTTTAAATGCCAATTCACTTCAAACCACATTTTAAAAGGCTCACAAAGCTGCACAAATCATAGCCTTTAAGATACAAGCCAGCTTGATTTTGCTGCTTTCAGAGGAAAAATAATTATTAATGAAAGTCACCTGCCAGAGGCAATAGTCAAATTACCGGTTTATTTGCTTTCGCTTTTTAAATGATAAGTTCGGAGTTGTTCTACTAAAATAATGATCCCACACAAGCAAGCAACTTTCAGCCCCACCTCAATAATTCACAGCAATTTCCTATATGGAAAGAGAACGTCCACCAACAAGCATTTGTATGATCCTTTATCACAAGATGAAAAGGAGAAGTTATCAAAAACCTTGCATCTTGCTGAGTAGTTTACCTAAATCATTTTGTTCTCAGAGTCAACATGTAAGTCTCCCAGCACACCCAGTTCAGTGCATCAAAATGTGGTGTGCCTTGGATGTGGAAACTGAGAAGCATACTGCCCACTTGTGGTGAATTCTGCTATCATATATGCGTACAGCTGTCCACAACTTATTACATATAATTTTTTTAAACTTTTTTTTTTAATAAAAAAACCCAAACACTTAGAATATTTTGAAAATTATATCCTCACTTTTACTTCGTTTAAGAGCAAGGAAAGCAGCCTTATAGACACCACTCTTTTCTGAGCTATATGGTATTTCTTCTCTTCCCAATTGGGCATCTTCTCTGCCCAAAAATCTTCCGCATCTGTTACCTTCTGCTGCTTCCTTGGGTGTTTTAAATCCCAATCTGCCTGCCTTTTCTCGTGGCTCTTATGCTTCCTCTTTCCTTCTCCAATTTTCTTTTCTTCATCATCGCGTCGTTTTCTAGGCATATATTGATATGGGACAATTTAGGTGCAGGAGGGAAATAATTTTACAGTTTTAACCCGTTACAAGACAGAAGGGAAGATAAGGAGGTAACAGGAAGGGCTTCCACCCTTGAAATCTGTTTGTACGCAAGAGAGAACACCTCCTACAAATTTGTGTTTTGGAATGTAAACATACATACTTCACACATTCTAAGGAGATGCAAAATGTTTGAAGATAACCTCAGGGCAGCTCTCTCTTGTAACATCTTCTGGTCCTAACATTTCCAGTACTACATCTAAAGTTACATGATCTATTTCAAACAATGTCATAAACCATGGTTTATCATGACAATAATGAGCCTAGTCTCCCAACCCTGTCCCCGCCCCCTGGTCCTTCACTGGTACGGCAATGAATTAAGACACTTTTGCTCAGTGGCAGACCTACATTTTGGAAGCTTGAACTGTTATGCAAGCCCCTTCGCAATCAGCAACAAGATAACCCACTGTTATCTTCAACGGGGCATTCCGTGGCAGATCACCACACACACACACACACACACATCAGATTTTGATTAAAATTGCTGTACTGGACATGTCACATATCTCACATGTCAAAGTCACTGGTGTGAATAAAAAAATTCCTATGCCTTATAATTTCCGAGTTATGGGAGGGATTTTATATACATATGTGACTAAAGTCGTTTCTGGGGACCCTCCAAGATTAGGGGCCCTGAAGTTTAGATCTGCCACTGCTTCTGCTATTTTAGATTAGTGATATGGTTGTTCTGAACTGATTGAAAAGCAAGGATAACTTGCACTGAATACATTTCTGATGCCTAGACAATGAACCTAAGCAATCCCTGGGCAATAGTGAAATGGATGAGGACAAACAAGCTGAGCTTGGATCCTGACAAAACAAAGGCACTGTGGGTGAGCAGCTCCCTTGTCTGAGAAATTGGTCAGTTCCTCCCATGGATGAGGTTGCACTCTCCCTGAAGGAGAAGGTTCACAAACTGAGGTGCTTCCAGATCCACCTACAGGCTCAGGTAGCCTCAGCAGCTGGCAAAGCCATTTACCAACTACAGCTGGTTCGTCAGCTGTGGCCAATCCTGGACTGGGAAAGCCTTGCCACAGTAGTTCATGTGTTGCTTACATCAATACTGGACTACTGCAATGCACTCTACATGGGGCTTCCCTCACATTTGAGCTGGAAAATGCAATCAGCAATTGTGCCGCAGCATACCACACTAAGAAACCATCTTGTTAAGGCAAGCCTACCCAGATGCTTAGAAAGTTGAGGTGGTGTGTGTTTTAACTTTATGTTTTAAAGCATGCTTGTGGTTTTTATTTATTTTCTTGTTTTATCTTTTTGTAAACCTCTTTGAAGTTTTGTTTTGTTTTTTACAGTCAAGCAGTCTATAAATTTTACGAAATGATTAGTAAATAAAAATATAGTATAGCATGTTCACTTATATTTGTTTTTCAAAAAGCTAAGAAACCCATCTTAAACTTTTCTCCCCAATTCTTACAGAATGGTTTCTACATATCGTTAATGTTCCTTCATTCTTGCTGCGCTGTTAGTGTGTTCAAACCTGCAAAACTGATAACCTAACAACTTTCTTCCCTCCTTCACTGGCTTCATTATAATGATGCCAAACGCTAGGATTATTCCCCATCACTCCTGAACAGGCATCATTATTACTACTCAGGGAGTGCTCAGATGCAATATGAAAGCTAACAGATTATATACAAACACTTTCACCTTCCCCATCTTAAGAAAAGAAATAAGACACTCGTCTGGAGGCCTTGAGCATTTGCTGACCTTGGCTCTTCTTTTTTACAGTCAGAGCTATAGACCACTTTGCTTTCAATTCAATCATTGTTCCTAACCTCCAGTCAACATTTCTATGCCTCTAAAGGCCAGAAAAATGGTCTCAAGGCACAGAATGCAGTTCTAAGCAGTTCTGGCCTTGTAAGTTGCTGAGCCCTACTGCAGACTGAACAGAGCAGCTAATTCCCAAACTCTGCGCTGTGTGAAAACTGCTAGTATGTCACGTGAGCATATATAATGCTCCTGTGAGTTCAAAAGTACCCAGCCACAGAAGAGGATGCTTCCGGTATCTGTGTGAGTCACTGCTCTAATCTTTCCTCCTCCTAACCTGTCACTGGATGTAACTGGATCATTCTGCCACTCGTCATGGAGTAACATAGAATGTCCTGGTCTGAGAGGTGGTTGTCTGTTGTGTGCGTGAATGAGTCACTGCTCCGACCTTGCCGTCTTCTAGCTAGGAGGGCCCTTTTAAAGGCAGGTGAATTGTAACTCACATAGTATAAAAGTAGACCTTTTCCAGAAGCGTGAGTGAAGCATGCCTCTCCAAATTTAATTTGGAGAAAGTGTGCCAGAGTTCTCATAAGCCTGAGAAGAATTGCACAAAGGATTTTGTAAGGGTTCTATAGACCGGAACAATTCCTGATGAGAAAAATATTTTCTAAAATCCTTGTTGATTTTCTAGGAAACAATTTCGGTACACAGCCAACTCGGACTTCTGTATATACCGGAGACTCTCAATGTATGGAAGGGTTATGTTCCAGGGATAGCACCTAAAGCCAAAATTGTATGTAATCAAAACACATTGCAGGTGGGATTGCCAAGTCTTCCCCCCCCCCAGACACCCACTCATTTTCTGCCCTGCATTTGTTAATTTTTTTGCCTACTTCATAATTCTAAATGCACACAAGTTTAATGAGCATATGTTGCCAATTACCTGTAATAGGAAATCCCTGGGCCTGAGGGTCTGCATTTTATATCCTAATTGCTAAATAGTCATAAAAAGGGGGGGGGGTGAAATAAAGTCTTGCAAAAGCTGAATTTGTTGAATTTCGTAAATCTAGTGTTACTATTTCAGTCTTTTGGCATAACAACTTTTGTTCCGAACACAACAAAGGAGGCGGAGCCCAAGGCTCCCTGCAGAATAAGAACATATGTGCTCAGATGTAATCTGGCATTGAAGAAGCCCTCTGGAGAACTAAGGAAGGTTGAGAAAACAAGAGGTGGCACACATTTATCTTTGGACTCAGTGCAAAACCTAATATTCTCTCACAAAAATTGATCTAACTTCAGTGTAAGCATTAATGCTGTTATACAAAATTTCAGCAATTGATAAAACAAAGCAAACTGCAAAAAAGCGCCTAAGGTTCATCCTCATATAGAACAATCACTTGTTATCTATTAACATAAGGCAAAGGACATATTGCCCTTTCACTGAAGACAAGTTTCTATTTGTTAATTACCATGCAGAGGCAACTCTGAACTAATAGAAAAGAACTGTTATGAGTTTGTGGGTGCTAGACTCTTCTAATCCCTGGCTCTAGCAAGTGTTCAAAACTACTCAAACCAAGCTAGCCTACTAGTAAGGAGAGCAAAGGAAGGGGGGGTCTGTGGAAGGCAGAGTTTAGGAGTGATATGATCTAGAAGTAAAGCTGCAGGCTGGAAAGCTAGAGAGGCAGAGCACAATGTTTCATGTCTACTAAATCTGAGGCTATGGCTATGGTAGAAGCAAGACCCACTTGGGGTGTTAATGCTGTGAACCCCTCCATCGTAGGTTCAGGCAGTATATAAATCATATATCCTAAAGACACACAGTCCCCACTGTTCCTTGTTTCCAAAAGAAAACACAAACCCTGAGTAAGTGCCCAGAACCCCTGGAACCTCACGCTGATCGGAGATTGGGGTGGCATGCAGCACTAATAACAGCTGCAGATAAAACATGAAGTGAGAAACAGTGTTTTGATGTTTGCAGCCTTCTGTTAAAAGTCCTTCAGCTTTATCAGTTACACTGAAATGTACTTTAGGGAAGACAGTAAAATAATCACAGTTATGTGAATGCTACAGGATCACCCAATTTAGTACTGGGTAAACAAATTAATTTCCCGAAACTCAACTTTCATTTGTATCTTTTAAAGAAATGTTTCTAGCCGTCATGGCAAGGAACATAGGTATGTATAAATGCCTGCTGAAATCTCAGGAGGCAGAAAGGTGTCTGGAAAAGATTTCAAGTACTTGGGGGGGGGGCAAGTTTTCAGTTATCTCAAATAAATATCCCAGTAACTAAACAAAATCTGAATTATGCATAACTAATAAAATGGCAAAAAAGGGAAAGTATGCAGATTGTCTCTACTTGCATAAACTTAGGTAAGTCACAATGTCCAGCTGATTTTGGTACACAATGTCAGTTGCCATTATGCAAAGAAAAAGTATTGAGCCCTCACAGCCACAAAAAAAACAATCCTCTTATCTCAGTTTCCCCACTAACAGGACATGTTCAATCTTGTCTTTAAAAGAAAAAAGAAAAAGCCACAGAGATTCCTCACCTTTTAGTCCTTTTTCTCCCTCTGTATTCTTCTCTCTTTCGCTCTCTCTCTAGTCCTTGCAGAGTTAATTTTTCCAGGTCTCTCTGAGTTATAGAATTCTCACTGAAATGACCAGTAGTATCAGACGTCACCTGTTTAAAAATCAAAAAAGTACTAATTGTAGTATCACTCACTCAAGCATACAAAATCTACAAGGTCTCCAGAGCCAATTTCAAGATCTCAAATAGAACACAGGGAGCCTTAACAGCATCGGGACAATCCCTAAACCACTTTGGCTCAACTATCTCCATACCAGAAAGAAGGTCTGTGCTATGCAGCCCAAAACAGATGACATGAGGGTGGCAGGGAGACTCATACTTAAGTAAAGGAAGAGTTATATTGCGCTACTGAGAAATAATTGCTAGTGATCGTAACCCAGCACTGCGAGTTTCTATTTTTGGAGCTGGGGGTTGGAAAATTATAAAGGCAGTTTAAAGGTTCACTTGGGATAGGGTGTAAACAGAATACAGGTGTCATGTGAAGGTACCCATGGGATAGCCCTAAGGCTTTGAAAACCAGCTGTTATTTGCCCTCAATTTTAAAGTGAGAATTGGGCATCTTTCAAAATTCTCCCATATTAAAAACCACAGTGTTGAAAATGAAAAGAACTAAAAAGGTATCCGGGTAACTAGGCTACATACATTTTATGAAATAAAATAAAATCCAAGTAATCTAAGAGGTGAACAAAGTGGAATTATTTTCAAAACTGCAATTGTATACCCATTAAAGACCAAACATGGAAATAATGATGAAAGATATTCCAGTTAGGTAGCCCCAGAAAATGCATATTTTCTAGGAAGTTGTGATTTACTCTCAGTAATCATTCAAAGGTTATGTATATGGAAGCATAAAGAAGACCAAAGCTGGCAAAACCATATGGCAGCAAAGGGTGGGGGGATGAATTGTGCCCTTCAGTTCTGCTCCAGAGAGTTGTGAGACCCCTTGCAACAGCATGGAAGGGGGCACAGGAGGCTGTAGGAGAGATAGGCAAACATCACTTCGCCTCCTCTTCCATTAGCGCTGGCTTCTGCAAGACTCTTCCACAAACGGAAGGACTCCTGTTTCCTAAAGCATGTGGTTTCCAGAGGTTGTTGAATTGCAGCTCCCATCAACTTTGAGCCAATATGGCTAATGGTCAAGGATGACAAAAGTTGTAGCCCAGCAACCCTGGAGAGCCACAGGTTCCCCATCCCTGGCACAACACAAAAACTCTGGTGCCACCTGAAAGGGTGGCAGATTAATTGTGGAACATCAGATGCAACACCATCAGATGCAAGTGGGTTGATGAAGCGGTTTTTAGTCCATGAAAAATTTAATTCAGCATATCCTTTCATGGGACTAGATTCCACATCACTAGGCACTTCCACCTATGGCAGAAAATAGTTCATAGTGCCTATGCCAAAATAAAACTGCCAGCCTTCCAGGTGGCATAAAGACTTGGTAGTTTTTACGACAACAGACTAAAAATAGCTACCCCTAAGCAATACTTCTTACCTTGATGTGACATGCAAGAGCTTTTCCATCATCCCTTTTAAACATCAGCTTCATTCCCTTAAATGTCTCCATAGCTTTTGAAAAAGATGTGGACTCCTGGTATTGGACAAAAGCTTCAAATGTCCGCAAATTCAAAAGGCTACCCAAAGTCAAATTATTCATGCTTCCTCCCACCACTTCTTTCCTATAAGGGTCAAGCATAGGGATATCTATGTTCTTGATCTTCCCAAAATTTTCAAAAACTGCTCTCAAGACATCTTCACTTGGTGATTCACTATTTGAGCCTTTTACTGCAAACCATTTGCATGGCAATCCTTCCAAATGGATGCAATAAGGACTATCATTGCTTTGCTGTGCTAAGTCTTCCTCTGGCAATTCTCTAGTGTTCAAATTGGGTTCCAACTCCTGAGGAGTTAGCAAATCAGAAGAAGGCTCCATGACAACCACTTGCAAGTCATCTTTGAAGCCACTGAGCTTTATCATCTTGCCATGAAGCTTCTCCTTCAGGCTACAAACCAAGCGCTTGGTGTCTGCCTCTGCCTCAAACAGAATGAAACCCTTAGTGCTCTTTGTAATCTTAACACTGGTGAACCGGACTGGACAAACTATATTCTTCAGCTTTTCAATCACTTCCCACTTTGGGACTACGTGGGTAGATCCGCTGTGTTGTGGAAGCATCACACAGATTGTCAATTTCGCTATTGGCTTAAGATAGAGTCGATGAAAAGCACAGAGCTCCAAAGATTCCGAGGTATCATATACTACAGTGTGATTCATGATGTCCAGAGGTCCTTTAGAAAAACAATTAAAGAGGGGCAGTTATGATAAAGAGCAAATAAAGCACGCTCCTTTATACTCTACATAGTTACTAGGGTCAGCTGCTTGCACCATGCAAACGGTGCAAGGTGACATTAAACACAGCTGTCATTCATACCACACATCTTTCAAGCTGGACCTGTGTTTTCCAAATTTCTGACAAGTACACTATTTTCTGAATTAAAATTAGAGCCACATTTAGACCTAAAAATGTTTGCTCTTGCAGAATGATCCTATCTTTGCAAATTTACTTTGAATGAAGGGCCTTTTATTTCAATGGTGCTCACTGGGATTGCAACCTTGCTTGTTTGCTGTTTTAAATGTTATCTTCTAAAAAATCTCTTTAAAATGATATACAGTCATCTTAAAAATAGCATACAATCATCCTAAAGGCCTAGTAGGGAAGAAATATAATACACACTGTGAGGAGTGTTAAATACAACACACAGTCCCAATAGGATCTCTTACTGAACCACAGAAGAGTCTGAAATTAAATCCAAGCTCCCAGCACAACACGCGCACATGAAAAACTATGCAGATACAAAAAAGCATTTGCAGCTGAAATACACACCACTACTGGATAAATCACTAAGCATGTCACAGAATGCCAACCAAGAACCAATTTAAAAGAAACCCAGTAAGATAACCAAGAAACTAAGTAAGATAAAATACCCCCTCTGGCACATTGCAAACTGTTTACCCAGAAATGAGTTCCACTGGTCTTACTCTCTAGCAAGTGTAATTAGGGCTACATCCTTTAAGCTCTAATAGCCATGAAAGAATTGCAGCTAATGTATCCAAGCTCTTTTTAAAATTAAAGTTAAAACTGAACTGCTGGGGAAATGGTATAAAAACATTTTAACAAAGTCTAAACAAACTACACAAAAACTGCTTTCTGAAACTTTACACATGTACAAATATATATAAACACAGCTTAGTAATTCTAGCAAATGGGTACTTTAGGAAAAGTCTCTAGACTTAACTAAGCTATTTCCAATACATGATAACATGTAAACTGCACAAGTCAAATGTTCTTTTGTTAAAAATAAAATGACTATTGCTTTTAAAGAGCATCTGCAGTAATCAAAAATCCATTCTGTCTTCTTAGACAACCCACAGTCAAGCAATGCAGTTTCTGTATTACATGGATGAACTACGTTCGTTTCCATTAACATGGCAAAGAAATGCTTCCACAATTCACTCACAACTATGTTAAGTTTCAAGGCAAGATACAAATACTGTATGTGTGTATTTACTCCTTCATTTATAACAAAGGTCAAGTGCATAAGATGTCTACACTCCCAAGTTTGGTTTAACATAACTTAGTGAAATCTGTTCCTCACACTCCGTGCTATAATTAATTACACACCTTGGAATGCAGTGTACTTTGAAAGGCAATATAATCCAGCTAATTTTTTTATCTTGAGATTTTCTGGCTTCATGAATTCCATTCCTCCACACTGTAGTATGTTTCCCTTCTCTGTCTTCTAGTTTGCCTTTAAGCTCTGCACTAGAAATTATGATATTCCAATCTGTATAGTTTGCATTCTCTCCTATCCTAAAATGCCATAGTTCGCAACAGATTTTTTTTTTATTCAAGTCAGAGCATAACAAAATACTTCTCAGTCTAGTCCTTCTGCTATATTAATGTGTTAGGAAAGTGTACTGGCAAATCTGTGCAAGCTCTCTTCTGAGATGTCAGGGTCCAATTTGCAAGACCCAAGGGAAACTGGAGCAGATAATAAAATGCAGCTGCTGGCAAAGCCATCACCTGTTCCCATCCTTTAAAAAAAACACCTTGATCACAGGTGTACACCCACATGTGCTGCTGCTAATCTTGTTTCTTAATAAACACCCCAGTAAAATACTTACACCCAATGAAGTTCAAACACAACACTGAAATGGGCTATACAATGTTCTTTGCCATACTTTAAAACAATAACCAGAAAGCATCCTATCTTAAAAATTAAAATCACACAGAAGAGAATTGGGGTGTAGCACAAATAAATAGCCTGGTAATGTCCAATGATGCTGTTAAAAAAAAAGAAAAACTCAACTGCAGTACCAGGCTCATCTGGCTGCATCTTGGTTCCCATTGGTAAACTTGGAATGTTAAGACTTTCGTTCCACAAACAGAAGAGGAAGTTTTATGAAGCAAATCAAAAAGAAATTTGTTCCCAACTTCAATAATACTGCATGATGGTAGACACCGGAGAGGAATTTATGGCTGAGCAGAAGATTATAATGAAAGCTATGAACAACCTGTACCATAATGGTCCAGCTGCAACCACATTCACACTGCATGGTGATGCAATTGACCTTTTAGCGGTTAGCAGTAGACTCACACTAGTAATGTCATGCTGCAGTGTGGGTTGTAACACAATTCAACCCTTTCTTCCTAAACACAGGCATCCTATTTTGCTTCCATGTTCACAGTCCCTTCTCTAGAATCTGTCCACCCAACTCTGTGCATCTTCAAGGAAGGCTACAAAATATTTTTGAGGGGCTTGCTTTCAAGCATGCGTAGAGCTATTTTAATTTTATAGGTGTATTGAAAGAGCTGGCATACTGTTTTTACATAACTGTACTTTATAAACACCCTGGTGCTCCTCTTCCTCCTAACCACCATTCTCATCCCTTATACATGGGCCCATCACTGTCAAAATATCATTACATTTGTTGATGTGATAGAATGGCATGGTGCCCTTTCTTCTGCAAGCTGGAAGAGTATTCTCAGCAACTGTGCCCTGCTTGTGGAAGGCCATCTGCGGAAAGGCTTGCCTTTCACCTATTCTGAAATTAGTTTGGGACCATCAAATACATTATTATTCCAGGCTTTTAAACCGATTTTACTGGTCCTATCTACTCTGAATTTTGATTGCTGTTCTTGTGAATTTTGCTGTTCTTAGTGTGTTTTTGTTAGTTACCCCGATAACTCTATTGAAGGATTTTAAAAGATAGTAAAATTATACAAGGAGCTATTTGGTTTTATTTTTACCCTTTTATCTCCCCAGGGTCTCGGTGAGGCAAAAAAGACTAGAAATATTGTGGGGTCATGGCCGTTAGGCCAATATTATGCCAATTTATGATCAACCAAGATCACTCTATTATGTGATCAAGCATAGTCAAGCAGAAATTTGACCCTTCTCCTCAATCCAAGCCTTACATTGGTTCTTCCTAGACCCTATCAATACTTGGAAATGTCAGTTCCTGCTTCCCATAACATAAATCCATCCCTCCTTTCAAATAGATCTGCTTTCAAGCATCTGCTTCCTTCACTTCATATCTAAAAGGGTGCATAGCTCCCTCTGGTGTATATGCCACAGAAAGGCACTAGAGTCCAGACTATTAGCAAATAGATGTAGGAAAAAACCACTTAAAACAAGAATGCACTGCATCACCAAAAAAGGTGGCAACACGACATTTTCCCCCAAAGAAATAATTGCAGAATTTGCAAAATTCTACTCTGATCTATACACCTCCCGTAACCCACCTGAGAAGGAAATCAAAGAATTCCTAACAGAGATGAACATACCTACTCTAACTAATGAGGAACAAGAATATATGGACAGTCCCATCACCCCAGAGGAAATAGACACAATCCTCAAAAACTTAAAACCACACAAAGCTCCAGGCCCAGATGGCTTCACAGCAGAATTCTACAAGAAATTCAAAGAACCCCTGATGCCCTACATGACACGTCTCTTTAATGACATCATGAAAGGAGGGCCCATCCCCAAAACCTGGACCCTCTCCAAAATAGTCTCCATCCCAAAACCAATGAAGGACAGCCTCAAGGTAGAATCATACCGCCCGATTTCATTAATAAACCAAGACTACAAAATATTCACATCAATCTTGGCCAACCGCCTGAAAAAATTCTTATCCAAGCTAATAGCTCCAGACCAAACTGGCTTCGTCCCTGGTCGCAACATTACAGACCCCATCAGGAAACTACTGAACCTAATTGAACACAGCAAGGCAACTAAACTCCCATTAACAATTATGTCCCTAGACATCCTCAAAGCTTTTGATTGCCTAGAATGGAAATACCTATCAGCAGTACTAACTAGCATGAAATTTGGCCCCTACTTCCTACAAACCATCAACCAAATATACTCCCAAGCCTCAGCAAAATGCAGAATTAATAATATGGACTCAAATACCATAACAATCCAAAGAGGCACAAAACAAGGGTGCCCACTATCTCCCTTCCTATTTATCCTGGCGCTGGAACCCCTAGCAATCCGAATCCGAGCAGCCACAGACATCAAAGGGGTGGAAATAAAAGGCAGAACCTATAAACTAGGACTCTTTGCAGATGACCTAATGGTCACAACACCAGATCCCTCAAACACAGCACCCTCCCTGATCAGAGAACTCAACACATTTGCAACGGTTTCAGGCCTACAAGTAAACTTTGAAAAATCGGAAGCCATGTGCTTTAACACCCCACCTTACATCCAAAGAGAACTCACTAACACCACCAAGATAAAACTCTGCCACACCAAGTTCAGATACCTAGGAGTACAAATAACCAAAAACCTTAACAAATTATACCTCCACAACTACAAACCCCTATGGCAACAAATAAACAAAGACTTAAAGAGATGGAACAACATGAAGTTCACTCTCTCAGACAAAATAGCCATGATCAAAATGATCATCCTTCCAAAACTAACCTATCTATTCCAAACCCTCCCAATCTGGATCCCCCCAACCCAACTCCGCAAATGGCAAAGAAAACTACAATCCTTCATCTTCTCACACAAAAAACCAAGAATATACACCAAATACCTACACCTCCCCACCGCAGAAGGAGGATGGGGAATCCCCAACATAGAAGCATACTACAGAGCCAACCAAATACGCCATATAATCCCATACATATTAGAAGACGAGACAAAGCAATGGATACACCTAGAAAGGGACACAATTGAGAATATCTGCACCACAGCATACCCATTCCTCCCAAACAAACTAAGAAAAATCCCCACAACACTTAACAGATACACACAAACCATGTTCAAAGCATGGAAAGCAGAAACAGGCAAACTATCCCCAACCCCATCCCCACTAACTCCCCTGACCTACCACCCACTATTCCACAAAGCAGCACAAAACCTCCAAACCAAAACCTGGCAATCCAAAGGACTATATCGCCTAATAGACTTTTATAAAAATAACAAACCTCTGTCAACACAAGAAATACAGGACAAATTAGAAGACACCCAAATGCCCTGGTTAACACAACACCAACTACATGCCATATTAAACAATCCAACAGTAAAATCAGCAGCAACCAGACCCCTGACAACCTTCGAAAATCTCATCCTAATGACAAAGGGAAGCGATAGAGGGCTGGTATCCGCAATTTATAAAATACTACTCAAAAATTCCACGAACTCCCTAGACACAATCAAAAAACAATGGGAGGATGACATAGGATACGAAATCAACCCCACCCAATGGACCAGAATGTGGTCTAAACCCCCCTTTAAATCCATATCAACAAAAAGAAGAGAACTCACCCTAAAACTAACCTACAGATGGTATCTAACGCCTAGAAAATTAGCGCTAATACGCCCAGGAACCTCACCAAAATGCTGGAGAGGGTGCACCTCCACAGGCACATACTTCCACATGTGGTGGGAGTGCCCCAAAATCCAAACATTCTGGACAACAACCACACGAGAAATATGTAAAATAACCAAGCAAGTGTTAGAAATCACCCCAGAATTGGTCTTACTAAACATCTTCCAAGACAATAATGCCCACTTACAACACAAAGAACTCATAATCCATCTACTCTCAGCATCCAGAAACATCATAACCAGACACTGGAAAGACCTGTCAGGAGTAAACATGGACCAATGGTACCAAGCAGTATGGGAAACAGCCCTACTAGAAAAACTAACCAGTAACTGAAACTGACACGGGGACAAACTGAAGAAGACACCTTCACCCCGGTATGGTTCCCCTTCATCACATACACAGCCCAACAAGACAATGACAAAAATTACCGACAGCATACAAATCAATATGGCTAACCTGACCCAAAATACCCACCAACCCCACTCACTCAGGAAACCAAAGATCACCACAGCCAACCACAAACGAACAACCACATCCCAAGCCAACTCCGACCTCTCTCACCGCCAAACGAGCACAAGCAAACAACAGAGAACCTACATAAACAATGCTGACACCAAACCCTACTCATATCAAGTAAAAAAGAAACACAGTCACCCACCCCACCTACCTCCCCGTCCCACCCACTTCTTCCCCCCTTCCCCCCTTTCTTTTCTAATGTCTCACCAACACTGACTTATAAAAATGTTATATGGAAAAACTTGAGAGAGACATTGTACTACCTTTGAAAATCTTTAATAAAAATATTTTTTAAAAAAAAAAATAAGTTAATTTATAAATTAAACGTTCAAATTGACTATTCTCATCTAAAAATGAGACCTCCGCCCCCCCAACTTTCAATACTGGACTTCATAACACTCTTTCTTCATCATCCACATACATGTTCCCCTTAGATAAGCTGCTGCTTCCTAAGCCCAACCCCAAATAACACCTTCCCCCAGGTATTGCCCTATGTACAAAAAATAGAGAGCTGAGCTCTTTTTCCTTCAATCCACCCCAAAGCATTTCCACTTTACATATATGTGACCCAAACACTTCTAATCAGTGGGCCTCTCAGTACATCCTCATCTTGCAGCACATGCACCCAAACATACACACACTGCACATGCGGTCCTTCTCACAAACAGCTCCAATAGCACATGCAGAGGCAAACACACCCTACCCAGCCAAGCCCAAGTCATAAGCAGGCTTCAACTATTTCCCTAGGCCCAAACGGAGCTTTCCTGCTCTTCTTTCATACAGCCGCAAGTCTCTTTAAATTATGCATAGTAACACAGCCATAAACCACTCACTCCATAGGTCCTCAGCTTCCTGCACCCCAGCCCCACAGAGACCCTAAAGTTTATCAATGTGCTTTTTCTCCCCCCCCAAACACTGGCCATGACTCCAATTCAGAAAGCAGCAAAGTCCACTCCAGAGGCCTCTAATCCCCACAGCCCAATCCCAATCATGTCCCACACCCCACAGAGTGCTGGCCCACTCCACTTTCCTATGGCTTGCACATTGATCCTTCTTCCACACCTCTAGGGCCACACCTCTAGGGCCCTCTCTACTGCCACAGCCCACTCATCTCCTTAAGAAAAGGCATTTGCTGCAATATTGTGGTCTAGTGGCTACACAGTGTGAAGACTACGGCTGGGAAGACCCGAGTTCAAATCCCCACTCAGTCATGTAGCTCACTGGGTGGTCACGAGACAATCTCCCAGTCTAACTTCAGAGTTGTGGGGATAAAATGGGAGCCAAATGAATGCCACCCTGAGTTGGCTGAAGAGCCATAAATGCCATAAATAGTTACCCACAACAGAGCTTTCCTCACATGGTCCAGAGAGAGCAAAGTAGCTGTACCTCGCAAAGCCTTCTTGCCCAATAAAGGGCTTCTAGAGCCTATAAAGACCCCCACATAAACCCACTCAGCGAACCAGACTCGTGTCAAGCTACCATCCGCACACAGAGCCTTGCTTATGTCCCACAGAGTGCTAACCCCATTATACTTTCCACTATCCCCTTTCTTCCATCCCATAGGGTTCTTTTACCCAAAGAAACACCACCATAGGCAAACCCTCTCCACTGCTAAGGAACACGCTTCTTTCCTTGCCCCAACCTTACCCAACACTGCCAATATTCTCTAGAATGTGTGAGGAAAGCTCCATGCAGCTGCCCACACCGCCACTCGCCACCTGCAGCCCAGCCCCACTCCATGAGGGAATAGCCCTTGGTTTCCTGCAACCCACCTCCACAGGGAGATTCCCTGGCACAAGTCACACCCACCTTCTTCCACACTACAGGGACTTTTCTGAAGTCATGCAGACAACCCCATGCAGACAACCCCCCCCCCACACACACACTCCAATGGGGATACTTCCCCTGTTCCTGCAACCCTGCAAAACTGAAAATCCCCTCTTGCTTTTCAAGCACATCCCAGTACTTAGTCCCAGGCCTCTGCTTCAGGCCTTGCTTATGTCTCAAAGAGAGCCAACACTTAGCACCCCTTCTTCCACTCCCACAGGGCTCCGTGATGCCAGCCCAGCCTTTCCCACTCCTCCTGCTTCTTCCCCCAGGCAAGCCCCCCACCCCAGCCTTCTTTGAAAACCCCAGAGAGCACCTCTGGCGGCCATGTCTCATGTCCCCTTCTGCCAATGCAGGGGTTTCCTTCACCCACCCCTGCAGCCCCAACTAGCACCCAGCCATTCAGCACCACTAGGACCCATGGGTGTAGCCAGGGTTTGTTAGGGGAATCAGGCTTCATGTTACAGGGGCAGGCTTCATGTTGGGGGGGGGCAGAACCCCACTTAGTTATTTTTATTCATTTAATTGTTGGGGGGCAATTTGCCCCTGTTCCTCTTAGCTATGCCCATGCTAAGATGTCAGCCACCCCCTGCAGACCTAGACCCCCCCCCCCGCTGGAGACCTATTTCCCCAAGCCATGCAGCCCCACAAGCACCCCCAGGGTACCCATGCAGCCCCACTAGGGTCCATGCTAGCCAAGCCACCCACCACCCTGCACCCCTAGACCACCCCCAAGCCATGCAGCCAAGCCACCCACCCCCTGCACCCCTAGACCACCCCCAAGCCATGCAGCCAAGCCACCCACCCCCTGCACCCCTAGACCACCCCAAGCCATGCAGCCAAGCCACCCACCCCCTGCACCCCAGCACCCCTAGACCACCCCAAGCAATGCACCCAGCCCACCCCCCTGCACCCCTCCACCCCAAGCCATGCAGCCAAGCCACCCACCCCCTGCACCCCTAGACCACCCCAAGCCATGCACCCAAGCCACCCACCCCCTGCACCCCTAGACCACCCCAAGCAATGCAGCCAAGCAATGCACCCCTAGACCACCCCAAGCATGCAGCCACCCCACCCTGCACCCCTAGACCACCCCAAGCCATGCAGCCAAGCCACCCACCCCCTGCACCCCTAGACCACCCCCAAGCAATGCAGCCAAGCCAGCCACCCCTGCACCCCTAGACCACCCCAAGCCATGCAGCCAACCCACCCACCCCTGCACCCCTAGACCACCCCAAGCCATGCACCCAAGCCACCCACCCCCTGCACCCCTAGACCACCCCCAAGCAATGCAGCCAAGCCACCCACCCTCTGCACCCCTAGACCACCCCAAGCCATGCAGCCAACCCACCCATCCCCTGCACCCCTAGACCACCCCCAAGCAATGCAGCCAAGCCAGCCACCCCCTGCACCCCTAGACCACCCCAAGCCATGCAGCCAAGCCAGCCACCCCCTGCACCCCTAGGCCACCCCAAGCCATGCAGCCAAGCCACCCACCCCCTGCACCCCTAGACCACCCCAAGCCATGCAGCCAAGCCACCCACCCCCTGCACCCCTAGACCACCCCAAGCCATGCACCCAAGCCACCCACCCCCTGCACCCCTAGACCACCCCAAGCCATGCAGCCAAGCCACCCACCCCCTGCACCCCTAGACCACCCCAAGCCATGCACCCAAGCCACCCACCCCCTGCACCCCTAGACCACCCCAAGCAATGCAGCCAACCCACCCATCCCCTGCACCCCTAGACCACCCCAAGCCATGCAGCCAACCCACCCATCCCCTGCACCCCTAGACCACCCCAAGCCATGCACCCAAGCCACCCACCCCCTGCACCCCTAGACCACCCCCAAGCAATGCAGCCAAGCCAGCCACCCCCTGCACCCCTAGACCACCCCAAGCCATGCAGCCAAGCCAGCCACCCCCTGCACCCCTAGGCCACCCCCAAGCCATGCAGCCAAGCCACCCACCCCCTGCACCCCTAGACCACCCCAAGCCATGCAGCCAAGCCACCCACCCCCTGCACCCCTAGACCACCCCCAAGCAATGCAGCCAAGCCAGCCACCCCCTGCACCCCTAGACCACCCCCAAGCCATGCAGCCAAGCCAGCCACCCCCTGCACCCCTAGGACCACCCCAAGCCATGCAGCCAAGCCACCCACCCCCTGCACCCCTAGACCACCCCCAAGCCATGCAGCCAAGCCACCCACCCCCTGCACCCCTAGACCACCCCAAGCCATGCAGCCAAGCCACCCGCCCCCTAGACCACCCCCCACAAGCCATGCGGCCCCACAAGCACCCCAGCCACCCGCCCCCTGCAGCCCTCGACCACCCCAGCGGGCGGCGGCAGGGGACGAAGACCGTCCACGGCTTCCTAGGGACGTTTCCGCCCAGCAGGCCTCCCTCGCCCAACCGCGCCGACGACCCTGGCCCACCTCCCCCTTCTTCCCCGCCCGACCGCCCCACAGGTGCTCCCGGCGAAGCCCACAGCTACAGCCCCGAAACCCTCTCCGCGGCACAACCCACCCCCGGGGGAAGAGGCGGGCCTGCGCTCCCCCATAGTCCATCCGGCCCCATTCCCACCCCCGCCGGCCCTTAACGCTTCGCCCCCTCCCTCCCCCGCCCGCCTCGAAGGGCGATTGTCGGGCCCTCGGCTCCGCTGCATGGGCGTCCCCCACCAGCATCCCTCCCGACCCTTCTCCCGGGGAGAGGCCTAGTCGCTGGCGGAGGGCGAAGCCGGACCCGCGGGTGGCTTCTCCCTCTTACCGGTGAGGCCTCCGCCTCCTTTCCCGCCGCCGGCTCCTCGCGGCCTCTTGCTCGGGCCTCCCCGGGGCGGAGCGCGCCGGGCCCCGCTCTCCGCGGGGGAGCTGGGGAGCCTCTGCTGCCTCTGCTTGGCGGAGCCCCGGAGCCCCGGGTTCTCCTTCTCCTCCTCCTCCTTGCTTGTCAAAGGGACGTTGCCTCGCTGCTGGCAAGCCGAGCGAAGCAGGAAACCCTAAGACGCCCAGCGTTGGTTGCCTTTTATTGCCCGCAGGTGGAGGTGTCCCACCCACTCACTTTCCTTGCGGACCCGATCCTATGCTCGGCTGCGCTCGGGAGTAAAAGCCCACTCCGTGGGTCCTTCCAAGGGATGCTGCTGCTACTACTCACTTGCAATAATAATTAAAGGTTGCTAGTGTCCATTTTTTTTAAGGCGGGGGTAACAAATTGAGACAAATTGCATTTACAGTATTCGCTTTGAATGGCCGTTGCAAAGTCTTTTTTTTTCCCTCTTCCATATATGGCAACCCTAAAGTGACCATAATAACAGCGGTCAATTGACGGGTTTTCAGACGGGTCCTAACTGACCACGTTTTATTCCTCAAGGAAAGGCGCTTGCTCGCAAGTAAACGCAGCGCCATGCCCGTGGTTTGTTTTTGTCGGAGCGCGGAGCATGCTTGTTTTCTCCTGCTCCGGAGGGTAAGGACTCGAACCAGCGGATTCAAAGTCACAGGATAGGGGATTCCGCATCTGAACACCAGGAAGACCTTTCTGGCAGGAAGAGCTGTGTTCGACAGTGGAAAGGACTCCCTCGGGAGGAGGTGGCCTCGCCTTCCTTGGAGTTTTAAAACAGAGGCTGGATGGCCATAGATCAGGGATGGTGTAGTTGAGATTCCTACATTGCCAGGGGGTTGGCTGGATGACCCTTAGGGGTCCCTTCCAACTCTACAATTCTCTGGTGCAGGTTTATCCAGATTCCTGGGGCACAAGGTGGATGCAAGGGGTGCATAGGATTGGTCCCACTGATGATGTAGGTGAGTAGATTGCTGCTGTGCAGGCTGATCTACCACTCTGCTTATTTAGAAGCAAGAATAAGTGTTTTCCTTTTCAAATAATACAAAGTGTGCTGAAATCACAATAAGGAAACCTCCCCTTCAGTAGTTTCAAGCACTACTACAGGTTCCACATAATACCTGTACTGCATTGTTTAGTATGGAAGCACCTGCACTTTGGAACTCCTAGCCTATTGCAATAAAAGAATACTGTTTGAAACAAAGCCAAACAATTTTTTGCAGGCATGCGGTGCCTTGTCTTTTTGTTCGTTTCCGTATCCACATATCCTGTCAGTTAACTTGTCTGTCAAAGCTGGGCCGCAGATTTATGCCAACCACACATCTCAAATAAATCTATATTTAACGTTCTCCAGTCCCCAGCTATGGCCAATTGTGCTGCGGTCATTGGTTGTGCCATAAGGTCTTTAGAGCATTAACCTCTTGCACACACACACACACACACACACCCAATACAGGCAGTATTGCTATTTTAGAATCAAGATTCTTAACGTTACGAGTCCCATTTCATGAAAGACCCCCCCCCAAAAAAAATAGGTATACCTGAGGGAGCATCCACCACATGTGAAAAACAGAGGGTGGGTATATACCCCAGGAGGTAAATGTACAGCAAAGCCGAAAGGCCATCAGTAGGCCATGATGGGCCAGAAGCGGGAACACCCACACTTCTGAGAGATTTGTCTGCCCGCAAACTCATAAATGAATGGACATCAAAATAGAACTGTTCAAGGACATAATGCTGTTTACAAAGAAAAGCTTCTTCACAGAAACAAAGCAATCAGACCAGAAAGGACCACAGTAAAAATGCAGTCTTAAAGAAGGTACCCAGGAGCAGGGATATGGTACACTTGGTTCTTGCGTACCTTGGTCGTACCTTGGTTCTTGCGACTTGAACATTTCAGCTCCCGAACACCACAAACCCAGAAGTGAGTGTTCCAGTTTGCAGGTGTTCTTTGGAACCCGAACGTCCAACAGGGCTTACACGGCTTCTGATATCAGTGTAGGGAGCTCCTGCAGCCAATTGGAAGCCGCGCTTTGGTTTTCGGAAGTCGAACAGACTTCCGGAACAGATTCCGTTCGAGAACCAAGGTATAGCTGTATTTGAAAGCTAATGTTCCATTTCAATATGCCCCCCGCTTTTATCTAAGATGTTTCAAATAGATTTGCTTATTACGCTGTGTGCACTGGTGTGGCAAGAGAGGATGGCATGTGTCATGGGAAGATTCAAGGGCAATCAGAGATACATTTAAACCAGGGGTCAGCAACCTTTTTCAGCTGTGGGCCGGTCCACCGTCCCTCAGACCATGTGGTGGGCCGGACTATATTTTGAAAAAAATAATGAATTCCTATGCCCCACAAATAACCCAGAGATGGATTGCTTACCTCTTTGACCCCTGATGGGAGGGCATTCCACAGGGCGGGTGCCACTACCGTGAAGGCCCTCTGGCTGGTTCCCTGTAGCTTTGATTCTCGCAGTGAGGGAACCGACAGAAGGCGTTGGATCTCAGTGTCCAGGCTGAATGTTGGGGGTGGAGATACTGAGTGATACTGAGGACAATCCTGGTTGTGTTTTCCAATGCATTTCTTATCAATGAAACAACAACAACAACAACAACAGCAGCAACAACAGTGTGGTGCCAGCATATTTTTATTATGAAAGTATGACCCAGAAAAAGAAGTTTTAAACTGCTGCTCTATTCCAATGACGGTGCTGGAGTGCCCTCTGCTGGGCACATACCAAACTATTTATTGAATGTTTTATGAAGGTTCCACAGCTTAGAACTTAAGTAGACCTGTTGGAGATCCAACCAATTAACAGAAACAGACTAATATACATAGGAGATATAGATTGGTCAAGAAAAGTAGTGATTATTTGCATGAATGAGTATAGGTATAAACGCAATTGCTTTAAATGTGAAGAGGTTGGAAAACCTGATAAAATGGACTAAGACAGCAGCATTTCTTTATAAAAGGGACACACAAATATTTTTCCTGCCAGAAATACACAAAGCCGATTGAAAAAAATAGGTTTTATTCAGTCATGGGTGAGACAAATGTTCAGAGCAAGAGGTTCAAGCTAAGGAAGAGGTATAGGCATATTAAAACACACATTACTTAATTTCCAAACTACTAAAGCGCTGAGAGATGTAAATGGAAGACTTGTATATGTTGAAGGGATTTTTAATGGAATGCCTAAGATAACATAAAAGGGACTTGGGTGGCGCTGTGTGTTAAACCACAGAGCCTAGGGCTTGCTGATCAGAAGGTCGGCACTTCGAATCCCCGTGACGGGGTGAGCTCCCGTTGCTCACTCCCTGCCCCTGCCCACCTAGCAGTTCAAAAGCACATCAAAATGCAAATAGATAAATAGGTACCGCTCCGGCAGGAAAGTAAACAGCATTTCTGTGTGCTATTCTGGTTCACCAGAAGCGGCTTTGTCGTGCTGGCCACATGACCCGTAAACTGTACGCCGGCTCCCTCGGCCAATAAAGCAAGATGAGTGCCGCAACCCCAGAGTCGGACACAACTGGACCTAATGGTCAGGGGTCCCTTTACCTTTAAGGTAACATTGGCATCTGTCTATGTACCAAATAGTGGTCAGTTTCCTGCAAAATAACTTTGTGTAGAGCTGCTAGGGATTTAATAATTGACAGTGACCTTAATTGGAACATAAATTGGAATAGCATAAGCATTTGGCTGATTCTGCTTAGAAAAAGAAATGTTTTAAAGTGCACTGGAACTTTAAAAAGGCAGATACAGTAGCGGCTGAAACTCTCAAGACTGCTACAATAGTTGCAATTAAGAGTCATATGCTGAGAGACGCATGAACCCAGGGGGAACCAGTCAGTTTTCAGCTCACAATCTAGATTTAACTTCTGCCTCACTTTTGAATGCAGTGCAAGGGACGCAGACAGGAGACATTAAAATAGCAGAACATGCACCAGTCTCTGCAAAATTTGACTTTGCTCCAGTGTGGTACTTCTCAGCCCACTTCTCATAGCAAATCAGCTGATTAGGGCAAAGTTTACAAAAACACTAGCAAATTTTTTAAAAGAAAATAATACTGAAGGAATAAGCTCCAATTTTTTTGTGGGGAAACTATGAAGACAGTCATGAGTGGTGCTTATATCCAGATAAAATTAAACAAATAACACAGAATGGAGAGAGAAAATAACCATTAGAACAGGAAATCTCCTTTTTAGAACAACTACACAGAGGAGGAGGATCAAAGGGCATATTTAAAAAGCTACAAATAAAATGGAAAGAATTAGAAACTATGGAAGCAGAGAAAATGATACAGGTGTTATATTTAAAAGAAAAAATATGAATGGGGGAGGAATCAAAACTCTTAGCAAATAGATTACTGAGAAAAAAAAAGAAATAAAACAATCATAACTGGTATAAAAAGCAAAAATAAGAGAAAAAGCATTTTCTACCAAAATAATCCGTAAAGAATTTAAGGAGCTCTAAATGATTCTTGCAACAACTTTGTGAGATAGTCCAGTATTCTTATCCCCAAGATGCATTAAGTAGTGCTGGCAAATAGTTGCCTACCAAACGCTGTCCAATAAGCTCATTAGTGAAGAAAAATATAAACCACATGCATGTCTTGTCAACAGACCACTCTGCAGCATACAAGCTTTCTCTGTATAGAATCTACCTTACTAGAAATAATAGGGCAGTTCTGAAAGACCTAGCAGCTAAAAAAATAATAATCCAATTTTTAAAAATTGCAGAAATCCAACTACATCCAGATTACTTAATAACCTAACAGCAGCAGGTTATAGCTGAAATGGAGGTTCTCAGAGAATCAACATCTGCATATATAGCAGGTATAGCAAAGCATTTCAGTAGTGAAGAAGAGTTTGGATTTGATATCCCGCTTTTCACTACCCGAAGGAGTCTCCAAGTGGCTAACATTCTCCTTTCCCTTCCTCCCCCACAACAAACACTCTGTGAGGTGAGTGGGGCTGAGAGACTTCAGAGAAGTGTGACTAGCCCAAGGTCACCCAGCAGCTGCATGTGGAGGAGCGGAGACGCGAACCCGGTTCCCCAGATTACGAGTCTACCTGCTTACCACTACCAGTGTTTTTCAACCTTTTTGGGCAAAGGCACACTTGTTTCATGAAAAAAATCACGAGGCACACCACCATTAGAAAATGTTAAAAAAATTAACTCTGTGCCTATATTGACTATATATAAAGTAATTTTTCAATTTTCCCACGGCACACCAGGCAACATCTCGCGGCACACTAGTGTGCCGCGGAACAGTGGTTGAAAAACACTGCACTACACCACACTGGCTCTCAGGTGGTTTTATAGTCAAGCTGTTGGGACTCTGTTCATCTGTGGAGTAAAGACCTAACCATGATATTTCTTGCTCTCTGCATCATTCTGGCATACACTTGTCTTTTTCTTTAAAAAAAAAAAATCTAATGATTTCCCAAAAACAAAAGAACAACAATACAAAAACAAAACAAAACAAATTGACTTCCCTCTAATCCCTTCTCTGGTTCCATTACAGTGGTACCTCTGGTTGTGTATCTTTAAGGATGCGAACACGGCAAACCCAGAAGCATTTCTCTGACCGGAGCTCCAGAACAGATCCTATGCGCAACCGGAGGTACCACTGTATTTGTCAACATGCTGCATGTCCATTGTTAAATTTATTACATATTTAAATCACCTATATGAATTTAAGGAAGAGTGGAAGGTGTTTATTGCATATACGCAGAAGCAATGTACACAGGTTAATACATTAGCAGGGTTTTAAGTTTACTTGTAATTTTACAATGAATGGATAGTAGGTGAAATAGGTGAATAGCTGGCAAACACTTGTCTTCACCTTCTCAGGGAAAGCCAGGATAGTTGCACCAGGCCAGCTGCAGGTGGCACTATTGTTTTAGGAATGCTGCTGAACCAAAATCCAGTTTAACTAAGTTTAAAGAACTTTCCCCAGGTTTGGTCTTCCACTGAATCCATAAATAATTACTTGTTTTGATTTACCTTTACCTTTACCATTCACAACTACCTCATCGAGCTTCAGTAGTTTGTTGGTGTAGTGCCAAAATTGTTGCCGGTTGCCAGGTCACAGTGACCTTCAAACACTGACCATGAGACCTGAGGTGCAAAATAAGGGTAGCATGTCTCACACTATGTCAGATTTTTCCTAACAGCAATTAAAGAAACCTCAACATCTCCTAGTTGCTGCAACAAGCTCCCCTACCCCCTGGTCACCCAAAACCAAAAGAGGCATGAAAAGGACAAATGAGAGTTGGTAAAGCCCTGAAGAGGAGGAGAAATAGACAGCTGTGGGGAGGCAGGGCCTTTCAGTCTTCACAACTGGTCAAAGGGGCAGAGCCTACCAGCGATGGGCTCCTGTGTTCATTAGGCCCAACAGTCCACCAAGTCTGTGCTGTTTGTGTTCTTGCTAAAAAAAAAAAAGGGTTAACTCCAACTTGCATGGTGTGATTTACTGCTAGCTCGCTCCTGATATGCAGGCACACCAAAGTGAACAGGAATTGCTTAATTGCCATGGCAATGTGGACAGCACAGAAGAGCAACATTATTCTCGAATGTGCTGCTGGAATTGGAGCAAGGAAGATTCTAACCCGTTTTCTTCAATGTTGCTGATCTGTCCTGTTCTCTGGTGGTACTTGCAGGGTCTCTTCCCTTTGAGGCCAACCTGTGCCTAATCTGTACCACTTAAGAATATAGGTAGCGCAGACATTCATCTCACTTAAGCCTCTGGTGCATGTTGAAGTTTTACAGTTGTTGTGTGTCCTTTTTTTTTTTTTTAGTAGCAGAATGTATTTAAGAGAGACAATATGGTACAGTGGTTAGAGTGTTGGACTAGGGCCTGGGAGACCAGGGTTCAAATCCCCACTCAGCTCAGTGTGTGACCTTGGGCTAGTACCTGCCTCTCAGCCTAACCTACCTCGGGGTTGTTGTTGAGAAGATGAAACGAGGAGGAAGAGAACCATGCACACACCCTTGAGCTCTTTGGAAAAGGTTGACATATGTAATATGATGTTATTATATTCTTATATATATATATATAATATATATATATATATATAAAAATATGTGTCGCTCACTGGGTGTGAGGGTGTGTGAGACTACACACACATATTTGTATGATACACCTACATCAGCATATCCTGATGCCTTCACGAGCCCCAGCTGCATCAAAACATCTCTCCCCATAGGTGCCAACTCCATGGGGCTTTGGGTGCCCGATCACCCACAAAATTCCCCCATGAAGGGACCAGGCATCCACAATTTTTTGTACCAGGGCCATGCATGCTGCATGGCACCCACGGCCCTGGGCACCCATGGTCGTGGGGCCAAGTGGCACCCCTGTTTCTCCCATGTCAGTCTCTACAGCCACAGCAGATGCTGTAACTTTCCCCAATGGTTTAACTCTGGCCACAAGCTGTGCACTCTCCCATTGTCTCCAGAGACAGACGAATACCAGCCAGGATGTGTGTGTATATGTGTGTTTGTGTAGTGACATTCTTAGTGTATCAGGATCTCCCCTATTTGCTGCCAGACCCCTCTGGCATCAGTGCTGCCACCTTCAGCTCCGTCAAGGCTGTGGGTGCTGGACAGGGACGTCTTTACCATTGGGAGTAGTGGCACAGTAAGCCAGGGCACCACGCAGTGGAGGGCGCCAGGCAGAGGGTCCGGGCAGGGGAGAGCAGGGAGGTAAGCAAGACGGAGCAGGGGTTGGTGCCTACGTGCCTCCAGCGCCCTTCGGCGGCACTAGGACCTTGTTCTGCTCTGCAGCGCCAGGATCATCCCTCATCCCCGCCCCCACACCTGATTGATCTCCCAGCTGCGAGAACAATGGACTGAGTCTACCGAAACCTTATTATCTTGTTAACTCTATCATAACCTGGATGAAATGCAACAAGTCAATTTGGACTTTAGGAAAAAGCCTCAAAACTTTGGAAATTCATATAAAATCACTAGTTCCACCGAATTGCTTCATTCCAACGTCATTTAATACCCTTGGCCAAGGACTTCAAACCCCGTCAGTTCCTGCCATGATCCCTCAGGCATGCAGTCACATACTCAAGCTCTCCTGGGCACACACACACACACACACCCGTTGCCACTGCGAAGCGCTCCTTCTGTTCACCGGGTCTCTCCTGGTGAATGGGGCTAGGGCTACAGGGAACATACCAAACTTTCTGTGGGATGGCCGCCCCTGGAATGGCAGTGACTGTCACAGAGAAGCCCATTTATTTATTTCTTGGGAGTATTTTAATCATTTTATCACACAACTGGACGGTTGGAAGGGACCCCTGTGGGTCCTCTAGACCAACCCCTCCAGTGCAGGAATCACAGCACAAGCATCTCCCACAAAACAAATTTGCTCCATCTTCCCTGTGAACAGCCCTTCAGATACAACAGAATAGCAGAACCATTCACAGAGTTGGAAGGGAACCACCAGGGTCATCTAGTCCAACCCCCTGCAATG